>PVLC010007047.1:0-66183 GCA_004027655.1 Graphiurus murinus | reverse complement strand
TATTGAAGTCTCCTAGTATTAGTGTATTGGGATCTATGTGTGTCTTTATATCATACAGAGTTTGTTTCATGAAAGTGGCTGCACCTATGTTTGGGGCATAGATGTTGATAATTGTTATTTCCTCTTGCTGGATTGATCCTTTTACTAGTAAAAAATGACCTGCTTTGTCTCTTCTGATAAGCTTGAGCTTGAAGTCTAGTTTATCTGATATCATAGTTGCTACTCCTGCTTGTCTCCGAGTTCCGTTGGCATGGATTACCTTACTCCAGCCCCTCACCTTTAGTTTGTGGGAGTCTTTGCTTGTAAGGTGTGTTTCTTGCAGGCAGCACATAGATGGATTCTGGGTTTTGATCCATTTTACCACCCTGTGCCTTTTTATTGGGGAATTGAGACCATTTATATTCAGTGTGATTATTGACAGATGATTTTTAATTCCTAACATTTTGAGTTTTGAATTCTGTTTTTGGTGGAGTTTATTCTTCTTTGCTTAGTTGTTTGCTTCCTGGAAATTATTGTTTCTCTGGTTCTGACCTTTACTGGTTAGTTCTTCTTTGTAGTTAATCTCTTTGAGTATTTTCTCCAGTGCTGGTTTGGAAGACATAAATTCCTTCAGTTTCTGTTTGTCATGGAAGGTTTTTATGTCCCCATCAATTTTAAGAGAGAGTTTTGCTGGGTAGGAGAATCTTGGCTGCAAGTTATTTTCTTTCAGAGTTTGGAATATGTTACTCCATCCTCTCCTAGCTTTCATGACTTGATTCGGGAGGTCTGGTGTGATTCTAATTGGTTTGCCTCTAAATGTCACTTGGCCTTTTACTTTCGTTGCCTTTAAGATTCTCTCCTTTGCCTCTACATTGGTCAATTTAATTACTATGTGGCGTGGTGAACCTCTTCTTTGGTCTTGTCTTGAGGGAGTTCTGTATGTTTCCTAAACCTGTGTGTCGACTTCTCTTTCTATGTTTGGAAAATTCTCTGTTATTATTTCTTTTAAGAGATTGTTTATTCCATAAGTTTCAACTTCTAATCCCTCTTCTATGCCTATTATTCTTAGGTTGGCTCTTTTAAAATTGGCCCAGATCTCTTCGATGTCCGATTCATACTGTCGTATTTTTTTTCTAAGTTATGTACTATAGATTCATTTTTGGTATGGTCATCCTCTAAAAGTGATACTCTATTTTCCATGTGGTCTAATCTGTTATTTATAGTTTGCATTGATGCCTTCATTTCGATTATTTCATCTTTCACTTCCTTCAATGCTTCTCTTTGGTTTTTGTTTAGGTCATCGAATTCTTTGTTTATTTGTTCCTTTATGTCTTCCTTTATTTCTTTAAAGCTCTGCCTACATTCTCTCTGAAAATCCTGTATTGTTTCTAGTATTAAAGATCTGAATTGTTCTTCTGGTAGTCTCTGCCATTCTGGGTTGGTGAGGTCTGTTATTGAGGGGTTGTGGTAGCTCATTGTTTCTTTGTTATTTTTTCTTCCCATGGTTCCCTGTTCTTCAGTTTATATCTTTGCTGTTCTTGCAAGTTTTCTTGTCCAATCTCTGCAGTGGGGGTTTAGAGGTGACTGGTTGTGTTCAGAGATAAAGTTTGAGTGAGAGATCACAGTAATGAATGCAGGAGTAGGATAAAGAAGAGGGTGTGTTCCAGCAGTATAAGATGTTGAGTGTGTTGAGGTGATCTATTGTAAAGATTAGAGATGGTAGAGGAAAAAGAAAAAAGGAGAAGAGAGGAGGTAAAGTGTTGCAGAGAGGAATATAGAAGGGAGGGGGGGAGCATGTAAAGGGACAGGAAGGGGATTCAACAACCTAAGCAAGAGATAACAAAGCAAGTAATCATCCAAACAAACATATATAAATCAAGTCAATACAGAAGAAAAACAGAGTATCAAGGTGGAACTTATCACCAAAAAAGAAGAGAAAATAAAATTAAAAACAAACAAACAAACAAAAAACAACATCAATAACAACAACCAAAAAAACCCCTCAAAGTCTACAAATAGCAACCAGGCACTAGAGCAATCACTCTGCTAGTTCATAGGCACCGAGTTTAAGTTTTTTTATTTGCTCTGTCAGTTCTGGCAGAGGACTTCTCCCGCTGCTCTCCACTGGGCCTGGCTGCGTCTATCTCTCTCTGCTTTTTGCTTTTGCAGTCTAAATGCCAGGCCTTTCCAGATGGCCTATATGCTCTTGGATCCTGTGCCCTTCTGACCCAGTCTAGGCTCTAGAAGGGCAGGTATCTGAGTCTATCCTTTGTATTGTAAATCCAGCACCCCAGGTTGTAGTCCACTTCTCTGCTGTTCGGCCTGTTCCACCTCCTGGACAGCTGGGGGCGCAATCGGACAATGATGGTTTGGATAGCTGAGAGGAAGATGGTTTGGAGGAGCTGGCGGCAATTATGGTGGTGGTCGCACACCGGCTTCCCTGAACCTCCTGGTCTCCACCCAGGTGCTCCAAGTTCACGCCCAGGTTTCAAACACTCCTTCTCTTCCTTCAGGCTGTCGCTCACTTTTCCATCTCTGGGGCAGAGTGCGGAGGCAGACCTGCGGGAGCTCGTTCCGGGTGCTGTAGATGTGCGGGGATGTTCGCTTAAATAGTGCATCGAGACGCGGGGGGTCCCCACTCCACGCCTGGACTTTTATCTGTGTCCGCCGTGCATTTTGTTGCTCATAGCATCAGATTTATGTCCTCTGCTCCAGATCCCGTCTCGGTAGCCTAACTCTTCAGCGAGGCGCGGGGGGCCGAGGGCAGAGCAGGGTGCCGGGGTCCACGGCGCGCTGCCGAGCTGCAGTGCGGCTGGGTCTCTTGCTCGCCTAGGTCCGAGTTCTTGGTCTTCTTTTGTTGTAGTTCAAATTCCGCTTTTGTTTTTGGTTGTTGTTGTTGTATTTTTTCTTCTGTTAAGAAGCTCTTTTTATGGTAAATTTAGTTCGAAATCACAGCTCCTGAGGAAAGTTGTTTCACTCAGTTGCCATCTTGGATTCCCTCCAGTCACTGCTCCTTAATGTGGTGATATCTCATCCACTCCACCTTTCCTTCTGGTCTTTGTGGTTATGGACTTATGGTTTTTTTCTTTTCTTTTTGCTTTATGTAGTATTGGGGATGGAATCCAGTGCTTCATACATTCTAGGCAAGCTCTCTACAACTGAACTCTATCCCCAGCCCCTTTCTATTTCTTTCCTGTCATTTTGGAGGGGATTCAGGGAGAGATAAAAATAAATGTGCAAGTTCAGTTTGTTTTGTTTAATCAGAAGTCAGGAAATATTCTTGGGCTTTTTTTTTTTGGTACTGGTAGCTGAGCCCAAGGACATTTTATCTTTGCGCTAAACTCCCAGCCCTGTTTATTTATTTACTTGTTTGTTTCTTGTTATTTTTTACTGCTTGTTACTTGTTATTCATTCATTCACTCATTTATTTTTTTGAAACAGGGTCTCGCTAAGTTGCTAAGACTGGCTTCGAACCTATGATCCTCCTGTCTTACCTGTCTCAGCCCCCCAAGTAACGGACACGCCATTGTACCCTGCTATGCCTTATCTTTCACATTCATGGGTATTTTCTCTTCTCTAGACCAAAATGTATTTTTGGGTAAATATGGCAGTGATGGTTTAATTACCAGTTAAATGGCTGAGCTTTTTACAAACTAATATTTTAATAAAAACTAATGCTTTCTATGACCTGGGTACCCTCCTTCCTACCAGATGCCTCCCATGGCTCCTTGAGCCTCCTCAGGGCTCTCCCTCCTGCAGTACCTCCCTCTTCTGCAGCAGGACAACAGAGTCTGGCCCAGGCTCCCAGGAGACCCCCAGCCCCAAGTGGTTTTCAGGACCATCTAATCCCACCTCTCTTCCCAGGGTATCCCCGGACCCCTTGAGCTTACTGCTACATGTTGACATTGATGAGAGATGGCAAAAGGTTTCCATGGAAACCAACTCTTGCTGCCTGCTTGGTATTTAGGCTGGGGCAACCTATTGTTGCATTTCTCATCCATGTCTTGAAGTTTGAGTCCTCTCTCCTCCCCCCACCCCTTTGTTTTCAACCCTCAGGTTCACCAGCCATTTTTGTTGCTTCGTGGGCTATCACCAGGCACTTTCTGGAAGATGTTGGGTAAGCTGTTGAAAAAAGAGGTAACAAAAACTTACAGTCAACCCTCCATATCCACAGGTTTCGCATCCATGAATTAAATCAAATTGAATTGAAATTTAAAAAAAAAAACTGGTCTGTACTAAACATGTACAAATGTTTTCCTTGTCATTATTCACTAAACAACACAGTGTAACTATTTACATAGCACTTACATTGCATTAGATATTACAAGTCATCCAAAGATGATTTAAATATCTAGAGTTGATTTAATATACTGAAGAGTCAGGCGTGGTGGCCCACGCCTGTAATCCTGGTACTTGGGAGGCTGAGACAGGAGGATTACAAGTTCATAGCCAGTGCCTGGTAATTTAGTGAGACCCTGTTTCAAAAGAAAATAAGGATGAGGGTGGAGCTCAGAGGTAGAATGCCCTGGGTTCAACTCCCAGTACTATACACATACACCAAGTTTACTCTAGGATGTGCATAGGTTAAATGCAATAGTATCTGATTTTATATAAGGGACTTGAACCTCCATGGACTTAGGTACTACAAGGGGCCTGGAACCTACCTCCTGTAGATAATGAGGGTCGATGGATTTAACATCGTCCTTTTCTTCAAACTCATAGATACTTCTTCGGAGCTATCTAGAAAAGGCCTGTTCCTTAAATTAGGGGCCGAAGGTGAGTTCTCTGGAGCCCCAAGTTTCCAAATGGGCTGTGCCTGCATCTGCCTGCATCTCCTGTGCCTCCCTCAGCTTTGCCTGCAGGGTCAGCACTGTGCTTAGGTAAGGTGCAGATAGGAGCTGCGGAACTCCAAGCAGGTGCTGCTGAGTGGAGGAAGCCCAAGGAAGGGCCACACCAGCTTTCCCTAGTTTGGGATCTCCCCCCTGATGCCTCCCTACCCTTTGGTGTTTAAGAACCTTGAGAAGCCAGGCTCAACAGGACCCAGGTCTTCTCACATTGTGAGTGTGGTAGTGACCAGGAAAACTAGAGCTCCAGTCTTGTTCTTTAAAGGAGTGAGGGCCCCCTGGAAGTAAGCATGTGGCAAGTGAGCCCGAAAGAAGCTGGGGAAGAAGAGAGGCAGTGCTCTGGGCGGGAGTCTCTTTCCCCACGGTGTAATGACACGACCAGCCCAATAAGAGGACTAGGTCAGATGAGGCATGCATATGTTTTATGGCTCAAATTCTGCCCAAAATAATTGTTTCAAAGTGCATTTTTTTAAAATGGATTAATTCAGTTGTTTAAGGAAAAAAATCTGATAGCTGCAGTGGTACGTACCTAAGAGTCCCAGCTACTCAGGAGACTCAGACAATTGGATCACTTGAGCCTAGGGGTTTGAGGTCATATTGGGCAACATTGCAGAACCCCACCTCTAATGCTGCTGCTGCTGCTGCTGCTGCTGATGATGATAATTAGATGTTTTAAAATCTAGATTATCAGCCTCTAGAAAGTTCTATTAGCATTTCCCATTTTCCCTTGTGGCAAAAATCTGCAGCTCTGCTCTGCTGCCTTGGGCCAGGCACATGCTCTGGTTGGCCAGGTGTTCCCCATGACTGATGTCCCCAGCAAGCCCTCACTGATGTCATCTGCCTGGCCTCTGTTGGCAGCTGAGTTCCCCACTGTGTGCCCCAGGGAATTCTGACGACAAGCAAGTGTTTTGGGATCCAGTGTCCCACATGTCTCCGGTTCCTGAAGCTGCTCAAGGGACCAGTGGCTGCTCCCTTGGCCCCAGCAGTGCTCTTGGGCACTTGACAAAGGCAGGTTCAATGCTGGGCACACAACTGCAGAGGCTCGAGGACACAGACTTGGGTCCTTCATGCCAAAGGCTACCTCAGGGAACACTTTGCTGGGCAGCCTAGCTCCGTGCTCTTGACCTCTGGGTCCTCCCCACCCCCCTTCTGTAGGTGCTGGGACATAAACACCAATGCTTCCATCTGGTGGGTCATCCGAGGGCCTGTAATCCTCTCCATCCTGGTGAGTGGCTGTCCTCCTGTGAGCTGGGGTCAATGGCATAGATGGAAAGTGACCAAGAGGGCCTAAAGGTCAGGATCCCTCCAGAGGCCAGTGTTCCCCAAGAAGCAGGGCTGAGCTAGGAGTCCTGGACTATCCCTAACCCTCTGGCAAGTGTCCCCCAGCCCCAGGCTAATCCTGGAACAAGGATGGTGAGTTGGGCAATCCCACTGATCTGCTGGAGTAGGTGAAATGGGAGAAGCGCTGCCATGTGGGCAAACTCATAACCTCCCAGTACAGACCCTGGGGTGGGAACAGGGGACACCAAAGAAATAAAGAAAGAGACTTCATTATTGTCCCTCCAGGAGTTATGATTTGAAATGTGGACATGCACTTTTTTTTTCCTTTTTTATAATGGGGATGGAACCCAGGGGCATTCTACCTCTGAGCTATACTGCCAGCCCTATTTTATTTTTTATTTTGAAACAAGGTCTTGCTAAGTTGCCAGGCTGACCTTGAATTTGCAATCTTCCTGTCTCAGCCTCTCAAGTACTAGAATTACAGGCATGCACCACCATGTCTGGCATGGACACATTTTTGGCAGATGAAACCATTTATGCCTTTTATCTAACCCAGGGCTTCAAGCATGCTTGACAAGTACTCTATCACTGAGCTACATTTGTAGCCCCCTTTTAAGATATTTTAAGTGTTCTTAAACAGTAACATCATCCCTAAATTCGATGAATCAGGAATGGGAGGTAATCATGGGAGGCTTCCTGGAACTGGTGATGGAGCTGCAAACAGTCTCAAGGCTGAGAATCATCAATTCTCAAAGCAGCTTTAGCTTTGTCTTGGAGCTTATTAAAAATGCAAATTCTTGTCTGTTACTTGGCACATGAATGTAATTGCAGCTACTAGGGAAGCTGAGGCAGAAGGATCATAAGTTTGAGGCTAACTTGGGCAACTTAGTGAGACCCTGTGTCAAAATAAAGAATAAAAGGGCTGGGGATGTAGCTCAGTGGTAGATAACTTGCTTGAGGCCTGGGTTCAATCCCTAGTACCAGGGTGGGGGTGGGGAGGTAGGAACAAAGCCTTGGGCCTAGACCAGATTTACTGAACCATAGCATAGCCTGTGGGGACAGAGCCAACAGACCCTAAGCTTTGAGGGTTGCTGATATAAAGCCAATCAGCTTGAACTTGATCTGGGTGCTTATTAGGAATGCAGACTCCCAGGTCCAGGCTGAGACCTGCATTTTCAAGATTGCAGAGCCCTGCCAGTGTGAGCAGTCTGCTGGAAACTGGTGGAGCTTAGAGAGGCGGCAGCCGGGCTGGGAGGGCTGCTGCTTCCTGCTGTGGCCTCCGGAAAGGGCAGGAGGGGGGCACGAGGGGGCAGCAGTACCATCTTGGCTATGGTGTCTGCAATATCTTCCCCACCTCCAGGGCCAGGGGCAGGGGCAGGAAAGGTGGCCAGGAAAGCGAGATACCTTCAACCCCACCTCTGCCTTATGTTCTGCAGATCAATTTCATCTTTTTTATAAACATTCTAAGAATCCTGATGAGAAAATTAAGAACCCAAGAAACAAGAGGAAATGAAATGGACCATTACAAGTAAGTGGAAAGCAAAGACCCAGGCCTGCTCAGTTGGTCAGTCAGGAAACATTTACTGAGCACCTACTGTTTACTCAACTGGAGCCAGCTTAAAAAAGGAAAAATCATGGACCTAGTCCCAGAGTTTACCATGTAAGTATATGTGTATAGGGAGCGGGGTCTAATTATGAAGCCTCTGATTTTGTGGGTGGGGAAATAAAAGAATCTGAGACAGGAAGCTTGGAAGCAGAGAGCTGGCCTTCCAGGCAAGCCTAGGGGGTATATTCAGGCTCCTCGGACCTGAATTCAGACACACTGGTATAATGATGATACATAGCTACAATTGTTCAGGGGGGAATGATCTTAGCTTTCATCAGATGTTCAAGATGTGTGATTCAAACATACTAAAACCTTTAAGATTTATTGGTCTGTTAGAGCTGCTATAACAAAACACCACAGGCTAGAGGCTTAAACAACAGACATTTATGTTCTTATGGTTCTGGAGGCTGGAAGTCCAAGATCAAGGTTCGATTTTTGCAGAAAAGTCCTGCTCGGATATCTTGTCATAGTGTGGCCTTTTCTCTGCATGAGCTTTTCTCAGGTCTCTGTATGTTCACATTTCCTTTTCTTCTAAAGATATCAGTTGATTGGATTAGGCCCACGCTAAAGGCCCCATTTTAACTTAATCATCTCTTAAAAGACTGTATCCAAATACAGGCATATTCTGAGGTACTGAGTGGTGAGGGCTACAACACAGTGTGTGTGTGGGGGGGGGGAGGGGTATGATTCGGCCCATAAGAAATGTCAAAGTCAAATTAGTGTTGGGAGGTTTTCTCTGGGATCTGTTGAATTTTGGGAATCTGGCAGCAGCCAGGATCACTTCTGTCAGATTACCCACAACAGCCTTGGAGCAGTAAGCTCTGAAGTTGGGTGGAACTGGATAATCAGGATAAAGTTGTCAGATAAAATACAGGATGCCCAGTTACATTTGAAGTTTGGATAAACAACAAATCCTTTTTTAGAACATACCGCCCCCCCCCCAAAGAGTCCACTATATATATGAAAGTCAAATTTAACTGGGCATCCTGTATTTTTATTTGCTAAATTTGGCAACCTTAACCTGGGAAGAAAATACCAGAATGTCTCCTTAGAGGTATTAATTATCTAACAAATAACAAGGCCGGCTCTGCTCATCACATGTTAGACCCAGAGTGTCAATAATACAGGCACATGATTTATAGAAAAACAGAAGATATTTGAGTGGATATTTGTTTATTTATTGATTGATTGATAAAGATAGGGGATCAGAAAGTCTTGGGATAGATGAGAGCTATACCTGGGTGATAGGCATATGGAAGTTAGGAGTTTTCCAAAATAAAATGAAAACAGGGCTGGGAGTGCAGCTCAGTGGTAGAGCACTTGCTTAGCATGCAAGGCCCTGTATGGGATCCACAGTGTCACAAACAAAACAAAAACAATAACAAACAAAAAATCCCCAGAAAAACAAAAGAAGTTTAGGACACTGCTGCCAGGCTTCAAGCAAACAGACACTGGATGAGTTGTACCCTTGGGAGGGGAGGGGATAGGAAGGAGGCAGAGCCAAGGTGGCACTGTGTCCCTGTGTCCTCAGGCGCCTGGCCAAGTCCACCCTCCTGCTGATCCCCCTCTTTGGTGTCCACTACATTGTCTTTGCCTTCTCACCGGAGGACGCCATGGAGTTTCAACTGTTTTTTGAATTGGCTCTTGGCTCATTTCAGGTAAGCTCTGGGTCTGTGGCTGCTGCTGAAAATGGAACCCACTGGTTCCTTAGAGAGAAAGGGAGGTGGCAGAGCAGCAAGGTAGAGCCTCCTGAAGCTCAGGGCTGGTGTGGGAAGGTGGGTATTTCATTGGCAGAAACCCAAGGAACACACAGATGGGACCTGCCTGTGCTGTGTGACCCTGAGTGAGACTCATGGTCCCCACCAGTCAAACAGGACTCCAGGTACAACACAAAGGAAAAGCGACCACAGCACTACATCTCAACTGTCGAAAGCATAGGCATAGTCCCAATAACGGAAAAGCCGAAAAGCCGGTTTCCAGGAAGATGAACCCTGTGGGAAGATATTTGAAAAACAAGAATATGCTTGTCTTCATAGTGGGAAGTCCATAGAAAGTGCCCACGCTGAAAAATCCACAAGTAGCAGAATCAGCATATTATTTAGCAGTCACCTCTGAGGGCAAGAAGTGGGGGCAGGGTGTCAGGAGACTGCTGGGTTTTCCAACAAGAATCACTTGACTTTCTAAACCCCAAGCATGGGCAACTTAATATGAATAAAAGTTGGATAAGAAAGAAAGAGAGGGAGGGAGGGAGGGAGGGAGGGAGAGAGAGGTGGAAAATCTTCTACCTATAAATCCAACAAGATGTGAGGTTAAAAAAAAATAAATAAAACGTGTTTGGATAGAAAGGAGTCTTAATATGAAGCCCAAGCTTTATAATGTTACTTGTTTATTTATTAATAGCTATTTTCTTCAAAAAATAAGATGATGTCCATTTTGGCAATACAATAAGTAGATGAAGGACTAGTAGAAAAAATATATAAAGCCAGTTGAGTTCCTACACAGAAAGAGATTTAAGCAAGTCCTGTCTAGAAAGACAGGAGAAGTGGATCATCAGTTTGATCTGAAGCTTCCCAACAGCCAAAACAAAGACAAAAATGTTTCAAGCTTTACAGTATTCATTGGATGAAAGCAACATCAGCTGAGGTAGAGCTGGTCAGTGTCGGAGTACTTGCTTAGTGTGCAGGAGGCACAAGGTTCTGTCCCCAGCCCTGAAAAAAAAGATGAAGCAAACCAATTACCCAGAGAAGCCCGGTGTTTACAGGCTCTGTAGCTTGAGAAACTTCTCCCAGGGTTTTTCCTAAAGGCATTAGCCAGTCCTCAACAGCATGCCCACAGTGGGGCAAGGTCATCCAGCAGAGCCTCACCCAGGCAGGCCTGGGCCTCAGTGGGGCCCAGTGCTGGCCTCATCCTGGGGTTCTGTTTTGGGTAGGCATGCCAGGGTCCCCATTCCAGTCACAGGTTCCAGGGAGGACACAGCACTGGGCACAACACGCTGAGTGGAGCTGGGTCTTGCCCTTCTCCCAGCCTCCAGTTCCCTCTGCTGGGCAGCTCTGTCCAGAGCCCCTGCCAGGTCCCCTGACCTCCTGAGAACCCAGCCTCCTGTGTACCTAACCCATGACTCCTCTTCTCTTGGCGACGGAGTTTTCATGACCCGACCGTCGTGCTGATGCTATATGGGAAGCTGGGCTCTGCAGTTCCGGCTCAGCAGCTGAGGGATTTGAGATCCAGTTGGGCGGAATGATTTGACCTGGCCCACAGAAGCGGGTGGTGACCCTGCAGAGAGCTGGGAGAGCCAGATCTGCCTCATCACATGGGTGGGACTTTCTGTCCCCCAGAGATGGGGCTTGTGGTTGGGGCTATAGATTACCCAAGCAAAGGCCATTCCACCTCTGGGAAAATGTCAAGAGAAAACCCAAACCATTACTTTCCTGATGCTCATGAAGGAAAAGGATTATCAAGAAATTAATATATGTATATACAGTATGTATATGTCACACATGAAAATAATTTCTTCCATATGCAAAAGCGAGGAGAATAATAGAATGAACTCACCTCTGCCAGTCCTACAGCTCAGGAACATCCACTCATAGCCTATCTTGTTTTTGGTTTTTTTTTTTTTGCGGTACTGGGGATTGAACTCAGGGGCATTCTACCTCCGAGCTACACCCCCAGCCCTATTTTTTATTCTTTATTTGGAAACTGAGTCTCACTAAGTTGCGGAGTGCCTCACTAGGTAGCTGAGGCTGGCTGCGAACCCGGATCCTCCGGTCTCAGCCTCCCGAATGCTGGGATTACAAGCATGTGCCACCACGCCCGGCTCCTATCTTGCTTTGTTTCTATCCCTGCCCCATGTTTGTTTGTTTGGTTGTTTGAGATGGGATCTCCCTAAGTTGCCCAGTCTGGCCTTTAATTAGAGACCTTCCCATCTTAGCCTCTCGAGTTACTGGGATCACAGGTGTAGGCCTCTGGGCCTGCTACCCCCATCTTTTTAAGTAAACCCAAGACATCATATTATTTCATCTGTGAACATTTTAATGTATAATTCTAAAAGACAAAGGCTTAAAGAAAACATACAACCATCACACTATTATCCCTGACATATACTTGTAAAATCTAAAATGCATTAATCCTTTCTGGTTGTGTAAGTAATATTTGATTATAAATAATTTTGAAAATAAGAAAACGAAAAAACAAAATAAAACAAAACATAAAGGGGGCAGGGATGTAGTTCTGTGATAGAGCACTTGGCCAGCATATTCAAAACCCTGGGTTCAGTTGCCAGCACCTCAAAAAAAAAAAAGATAGGGAACCCCCCCATCTAATACCCCAGAGATAACCTCTACCAGGAAGAGATACATGTAATACACAGATAGACACGTGTTCGTGTGGATGAGTATTATGATGTGTACAGTTCTGTCTCCTGCTTGTTTTAATTCTCTATCACACCCATCAAGAACATTTCTTGGGCTGGGGATATAACTCAGCACTTAGCATACGCAAAGCCCTGGGTTCAATCTCCAGTATTGCAACAATAAAAAAGAGAACATTTCTTCATAGCATTAAAATTCTGCAAAGTCTTCATTTTTAATGATTGCATAACAGCTGTGGAATGTAATAAACATTGCTGGTGTCTGTGTAAGGCCTGCCCTGTGTACACTTGGGGCATGGCTAACTTTTCCTTGCCCAGGGCTCCTGCCCTCCATGAACAGTGAAAATGAATCCTTGGACCCAGGACAGGTGTGGTCCAGCCACCGTGGGCCCACGAGGCAGGAAGCAGCCTTGGCTTGACCATCAGCTCTGGGTGAAGCACATACAATTCCAATCCTGTTGGAACCCTTCTATGACTCAGTCCCCTTATGCGAATAGTGGGGGTCCTCTACCTTCCACTGATGGCTTTGGTAAGGATTCAGTGAGACACCAGGGAACTCAGAATCCCACATGACCCCAGCCAGGCTGTGCCGCTAGTCCAGGTCTGATTTATTTCACAGCCTTCAGCCTTCTTCCCTCTTCCTAGCAGTGGTTCACAAGGTTGAAGCCTCTTCCAACTGTCTGGGGACGTTTTTTCTTTTTTCTTTCTTTGGTTGGGGTATAATAGGGGTTGAACCCAGGTCACTTAACCACTGAGCTACATTCCTAGTCATTTTATTTTGAGACAAGGTCTTCCTGCCTCAGCCTCCCAAGTCATTAGGATTATAGGCCTGTGCCACTGCACCTGGCTCTGGGATCTTCAAAAGCTGCTCATGCCCCCGCTCCCAGACGTTAGGATGGGATTTGAGATGTACAGTGCAACCTGGGATACAAACTGCCAGGTGATCTTAATGTGCCACAAAATTTGGAGACCCTGAATCCCTGAGTAAGCATTCCTGCCATACGGGCAATCCCCTTCCTATTTAGCAGTCACAGATGCCTGCAATTCCAAAGCAAACTATTCTGAGTTCGTCACTACTCAATAAAGTGTCCATATCCCAGGGTTGGGGCTCAGTGGTAGAGCACATACTTAGCTTGCGTGTGGTCCTGGGGTCAATCCCCAGCACCAAAAGAGAAGAAAAAGCCAATATACCTGAGCAGTGATAGCTCACCCCAGGAGGCTGCATCATCACCCTTTGGGGTATCTGATGTGGTAAATAACTAAGGGCAGGCCTGGGTAGAACTAGGGAAGAGGGGTGGAGGTGGAGCTGGACCCCCAGGCCCGCAGTGGGGAGAGTTGGGCCCTAGAGAGTTACCCAGCAGGGTGCATCTCCCCCCCCCCCCACCCCCGCCACCTCACTCACAGCTCTGCAGGCCTCTTTGGCTTGACTCAGGCTGCCTAGCCTGGAATCTCTGCTCTGACAGAGCTCCACACCAGGGTCTCTGACTGTCCACTAGGCAGGGAGGCCAAGCCCTGCTACCTGTCCGAGTCAGACGGAGCAGGCACAGCCAGTGGTACTGTGGGGGCCCAGGAGGGGTAATTCTCCTGAGCAAAGAGATGGGAGTCAGTGGGGAGGTGGTGATGAGAGGGCGGGGGCGGGAGGAGGTGGGAAGGATGGGTCCCAGGCCTGCCTGCTGCCCGGGGTTAAGGCTAAACACTAATGGTGCTCCCTTCGGCAGGGGCTGGTGGTGGCCGTCCTCTACTGCTTCCTCAACGGCGAGGTGAGTGTTTTTGGATTGCCAGTGGATTTCAGTGCAGAAGCTCCACGGAGCTGATTGCTTTTTGAGGGGACGGAGGAGTGGGCTCATGATAAGGGCTTGACCAGTCTTATAGGAATCTGAACTCAATAAAAGTAGATTGGCCTGCTGTTGGATGTTAAATACTACCCAGGCTCTGCCCCAGTTCTGATTCAGCAGAAATTCTGATTCCATAGATCTGGGCTGGGGCCTCAGAAAGGGCCCAGAGATTCATATACATGGCAAGTTCAGGAAGCAGGGGAAAGAAAGCAGGCACCTGAACCAGAACCTAGGCTTCTGGTGGCCCTGCAGCTTGCTCGTGTCAGATGGAGCCCCTCTCTGAGCCTCATCCTTCCTCTAGGTGAAATGGGTGACTCCGATTGACATCTCAATCCCTGGAGGCCTCCAAAGGAGTTCTGGCTCCCTGGGGGCCCTTGCACTCACTTAGAGGACTCTGGTCTGGAGCACTTGGGTCAGGACGGAGGCTCCAGGCACCGAAAGCCACATAATCAATGTTGACTGAATATGGTATTGCAAGCCGGGTGTGGTGGCACATGCTTGTAATCCCAGCATTCGGGAGGCTGAGACCGGAGGATCCGGGTTCGAGGCCAGCCTCAGCCACCTAGTGAGGCACTCCACAACTTAGTGAGACCCAGTTTCAAAATAAAGAATAAAAAATAGGGTATAGCTCGGAGGTAGAACACCCCTGAGTTCAATTCCTAGTACAGTGCAAAGAGCCTCTCTCTGGCTGTTGAGGTCAATGGTCTTAAAGGTCTTCTGGCTGCCCCAGTGGGGGAAGTGTACCTAAAGGAGCTCCCTGGCCCCCAGTAAATTCAGAGCTGGGGCAGCTTCATGGGAATAAGCATCCGACTTTGTTGAGGATCTAGGTGTCTGAGTTCTGCAGTCTGGGAAACAAGTAACAAGTCCTTTTGGGGGGACATGATGTAAGGTGATGGCAGGTGCAAGTGCCAGGACCTTTGTGACCCGGGGCTGCAAATGGTCAGAGTGGCCTGTAGGTGAGTGTTGGGGTCTTAGCCCGGCCGGAGAGACCTCGCCTCGAACTTTCAAACTTGGTCGCCTCACCGTGAACTTTCGGTGGCCCACCACGACCTTCAACCCTGACACTATATAGCCGTTTCCTTGACTTATAAACTTTGATAAAAGCTAAATCACAAGTACTAGTACTAAACTATTTCTAATATCTGTCGTCACCCGCGACTCGGGTCTCGGGGTTCTCAGGTTTCGCGGTCCCGGGTTTCGGGTTCCTGGGTTTCGGCACCACTTATCGTCCCCCACGCCGGACCCTCAACTGTGAGGCTCCAATGGAGACGATAACCAAATGTTGCTGGTTCAAGCTTCTCTTTATTATACCTCTCTCTCTCTGGGACCAAGGTTACCCAAGCAGTAACAGTAACAGTAACAGTAATCGTTCTCTTAACCCTGACAGTAACCTTCTCTCTAGCTACAATGGTCTCTCTCTCTCTACTCTCGTTCTCCGTAGCCGTTCCTCACGATAGTACCTCTCCAACAAACCCCCAACAATCTCTCTCTCCAGCAACCAACCATTCCCCCATCAACAACCAACAACCTACCAACCCCCGCGCGGGAGGTGGAGGCTCTTAAAGCCACACAGGGCTTGGGCCACGAGGTGCCTGCATACAGCCCTCACCTGGGCCAGCCACGAGCCGGGCGTGCTGGTGCATGCACTCTGGCGTGGTGCAGCCCTAGGATGTTACCACCTGCAGCCACTCCTGGCACTCTGCCAGGCGCCATTTAGAGGCGAGGTCTCTCCGGCCGGGCTAAGACCCCAACAGGTGAGGGGACACCAGAACCAGCTGGGCCGTAGTGGCAGGACCTGTGTGGAGTCTCCTGGGGAGTGAGCCTGGCTCTGGTCCGTGGCTGCCATTGATGGCTGGTCTTGGGCAGGTGCAGCTGGAAATTCAGAAGAAGTGGCGCCAGTGGAACCTTCAAGGACTGCCCCTGCGCCCTGTGGGTCTCAGCTCCTCCTTCAGCACTGGCATGAGCGGCCCTGGCACCAAGCCCTGCCCCTCAGAGCAGAGCCGGGGGACCTACAGGGCCAGCATCATCTGAGAGGCTGCAGCAGGCTGCTCCTGGACACCAGGGACAGCCGTCTTCCCAGAAGACGTCCTGTGTTCTTCCCTGTGGCTGCAAATGCCCCTCCCCAGGATTCCTCAGAACTGAAGTGACCTGGGGCAACATGGGAGGGGGGTGAGGGCCTGGGACTGGTCTGTGTGGGAGGAGCAGTTCAGGGGACCCAGAAGGGGCAGGGAAATAAATGGTATCTGGGAACTCATTTGCTCTGTATTTGTCAGTCTTTTGCCCTGAAACAAGAAAGAGGGGATATGCCTTGGCTCACTCCCTGGTCATTTCCTGAAGGATGAGCGTGCTTCCCTGCACCCTGGCTCATTTTTAGGGATAAGCTTAGAAGCTCAGAAATCATGAGCTATCAAGGCCTGTGGCAGATCCTATCTGTCCCCCACTACAACCAGCCTATCTAGTAGCTTTCACTGGAGCCTTGGACAACACCTAAATTAATTCAATGAAGCCACAGGAGAGCCCTAGGACCCTCAGCACTGACCTTTGCATATCTCTGACATGGTGTAAGGCTCATGAGTGTGTGTGTGTGGGGGGGGCAGTGGACAGGTGCAGTAGGAAGTGTGACATAATCCCACTTTACAGATGATAAATAGGTTCCCTGTGACTTGCCCAGTCTGCTCATCGAGGAGGTGGCAGTTTGGCTCAAGGCCTTTTACTTCGAATGCACTCATTCCAAGGCTATGTCCAAGCTTTCTGTGTTCCCAGGCAGGGAAGAATAGGGGCCTTCCATGAAGCTCCTGGGGACTTTAGTCTCCCTGTTCTCTCTGGCTCTCAGTTCCCATGAATAGTTGTACTCCCTCTATCCCCATGGGAGGGTGAAAGATAACTAAATACCCTTTTACTAAACAAAACCTCCTAGTGCTCCAGGGAAGCATTCTAAAGAGCAGTTGAGGCCTCAGTGAGGAGACAAAAGCACCTTGCTGGGGGCAGCCAGCTCCTCCTGCCCTCTTTCTGCTGACAAGTCACCCCTGTGCACCTTACAGATTGCTGCACATCCCCACTTTCCAGGCTAAGATCCAGCCTGTGTGGTCGATACGCTTGGCTCTGCAAAACCAAGCAGTTTTCAGGAGGGGCAGGGGGGTGGAGCTCAGTGGAAGAGTGCTGCCTATGGTGCACAAGCCCTGGGTTCCATCTCAGCACCGAAAAAGCAAAATTCCTGGATTCCTTGCATTTCAGTGGTTCAGCCTTAGCATTCACAGTCTCATGACTTGCATCTTGCAGTAAATAGTTTTAAAAATCACCATAGAAGGGCTGGGCACAGTGGTATGCACCTGTAGTCACAGCAACTTGTGGAGGCTGAGGCAGGAGGATCGCTTGAGCCCATGAGCTCAATAGCAGCCTGGGCAACACAGAGGGTTACTGCAGAGGTAGTAGGTTCAGATGCCCAGCCCAGGAGAGACTTGCAGTTACAAGGCCAGGACAGAGACCAAAACCCACATGCAATCAATGGAAAACAGAATTCAATAGGTGGGGGAGAGGGAAGATGTCAGTGTAGTAGAAAAGGGACTGGGAAAGGGGCAACATGAGGAATGAAACTGCAGATCTGCTGGCAAGAGTGGAAATCTCCACTGGTTCTTGACCCCCTTCACCTCCACTCATCCCCAGGGGTGGTTGTTAATCATTACCAAGGTCTGGCTGTTCCTAACACCCCCTGTGGAGCCCATCAGGTCCAGGTCCCTGCTTATTGAACACATTTGTTCTAGGTACCCTGAGGTACCCTGAGGCCCTCTGATCCTTACAAAAGACAGACACTCAAACCTGCACAAGTACACACACCATGGCCTCAGGGAGGACTGTGTGTTAGAAATCAGCTGGGTCCTCCTGGGAGGACTTGCTCAAGGGAGGCTCATGACAAGGAGAGTACCAGAAGGGACAGACAGCTGCAAGAAGCTGGAGTTACCTGGGTTTGTGAGGTCTCCACAAAGGGTAGGGGAGAAATCAAGCCAAGTGTTCGAAAACCTGTTATATGCAAGACATTCTGAGGAAATCCTACTAGGGCCAGGAAAATGTGCACCAAGATCCTTTGAGCGGGTGGAAAAAAGTCCTAGACATTGATTGGTTTTGCAGTGGAAGAACAATCCATTCCAGCAACCTCCAGAGCCCCAAAGCCCCCACAGTCAATATCCCAGCACAGAGTCAATACTACAGTGTCAACTCTACTCAGTTGGGCAGCTAGCCTGGACACCAGTTACTGGAACTGCTCCCAAATCTATTCCAATCCAGGAATAAAAACTCAAGACAAGTTTTAAAATATTTTTCTTATTTTAAAAATCAACATTCTAGGGGCTGGGGATGTAGTGTAGTGGTAGAGTGCTTGCCTAGCATGTACAAACAAGGTCCTGGGTTTGATTTCCAGTACCAAAAAAAAAAAAAAAATTCAACATCTTAACTTGGCGAAGTCTGTGCAGCTGGTGGCACTGAGGCCTGCTCCTGGCCTCTGTCCCTGCCCATCAGCTGCAGAGGCTCCTGGGTCATTGTGGCGGACACCCAGAACTTAGTGGCTAAAAGGCAGCAGTTTCAAGGTCATTGTCCCACCCCCTCTCCACCAAAGGTCACATGTCGTCAGAGTCCCATCTTGATCACGCTCTTCTGTAGAACTTGAGGTCCTGAAGGAGACCCTACAATTTCTCCAGTTGGTCCCAGGGCTGTGTGATGCTATTAATGTGAAGGCCACTGATGGCGTTCAAGAAGAAGAGGAAGGAGGCCGTGAATTCACACCAAAACATCAGGGTGAAGCCAGTGAGCGTGACCTGGCTCCTGAGGAGGATCACAAAAGTCAGGAGCCCCCCAGAGCAAAGAATGAAAGAGACCAGCAGGAGGAAGGACCCAATGGCCCATTTGCGCCGGGAATGGATGTCCTCACACACCTGGGACACCATGAGGAGCTCCAGGCCAAAGATGGCGGCCACCACTGCCATGGCGCCTGCGCTGCGAGTCAGGCCCATACCCACAGCCAGCCCAGGCACATGAGCCTCATTCAGGTCTCTGAGGCAGTGTGGCCAACTCTGGTTGGTGATGGTGCAGAAGTTCCATAGCCCAAAGAGGTGGTCCTCAGCCAGGAGCCAGTGCCCATCGCAGATGGAGACGGAAGAGAGGACCATAGCCAGGGCAACACATGTGATGATGAGGGTCCGGATGAAGGACTCGAAGAAGGACCGCTGGGGCCTCCTTTGGCCCAATGGCCTCTGGGCCTGGAAGACAACACCGGAAGCAGTGGGTCAACACCAACGCCTTACCACACCCTTTCCAGGAACACCGGAACATGCCTTCCAACGTCCTGCAGCCTGTTTTCTGCTCTGGTCTCATGGGAAGCCTGAAATGGTCCCCTGATTAAGCTTCCAAAGCACAGAGCCTCCCCTCCCCCCACACTGGGGGGGTCCCTTCTCCTGTCTACCTGCCCTCTGCCCTCCATTCTAGACCTGTAAGTGTGGACCTGCTGGTGTTCACCAGGCACAAGGTCTTCCCTTACCACTCTTCCTCTCGAGATCTCTACAATGCGTGAAGAACCCAACTTGACCTGAAAACTACTCAGTTCTGAATCCAGAAAACCTGCCTTGCCTGGCTTCTATGACCTTGAGCATACAGCCTGCTTTGGGCTTGTTGTACCCAAAACAAGAATGGCTACAGGGTTGTATGAAGCATGGAGATGTTAGTATGCCATTATGCAAGCTTATTCCTCCCCCAGTGCACATCATTTCACCCCAACCCCTGCCCACCGGGTTCTTTTCCTTCTATACTTGGTCTGGTCTCCATGTTACATTCTCTCATTCTCCCAAGTACTGAAAGTGATGTTTGCACACTGTCCTTTGGCCTTGCTCAGCCTGTACTCTGCCCAGAGCTGGCCAAAGTGGCTGTTCTGGTAGCTTCTAGGCATGGGGAGGCCACTGCAGCTCTCAGCCTCTGGTCTCAGCAGTGAATGGGTATGTGCCTCACCTCCTCAGCCTCCCTGCAAGCTAGCTAGGTGTCCAGTGAGGTGTCTCCTATCTTGGGGTCCTGACATACTATCTGGGTACCCAACCTTTCCCAACCTACAAAGCGAAAGATAGAAGTACTACAGAGTCGGACTCCTGCAAGACCTGCCTTCCTCTCTCTCCAAATTCACTTCCCAGGACACTTTCCCTCCAAATTGTGGCAGCCCTATTTCCATGCCTAGAACTTTCTTTTTCCATTCTTTTTTTTTTTGGTGGTGGTGGTGGTGGTGGTGATACTGGGGATTAAACCCAGGGGCATACCTCTGAGCTATACTCCCAGCCCTTTTTATTTTTTGTTTTTGAAACAGGGTCTTACTAGGTTGCTGGAAGTCTCACTAAGTTGCTGAGGCTGGCCTTGAGCCTACCAGGTACTAGGATTACAGGTGTGTGCCACCATGTCCAGCTTCCTTTTCTACATTCTTCATGTCTAGTTAAAGTCACCTCCTTGGTATGTCTTTCACTCCTGCCCAAGCCAAAGCGGGTCCCCTCCTGGCATTCTCCACCAGGTGCCCTGTTTGCTTTCTTCGCCGTTCTGGTCCCACTTTGTAGTTATGAGCACTGCCTGTCCCACTTGGACACTGTGTCCTCCAGGAGGGCAGGGCCCATGTCAGGACACTGCTGTATTCCCAGTACCTGCCACAGTGTTCTACCCCTGTGTTCAGTAGGTACTTAAGGAAAGGGCATGGGATAAAGGGTCAAGTTGGCAAAACTGTCACTTCCATCCAAAGCCCCCTTTAAATTGAGTCTCTTACCCAGTCATAAATTAAATTACTCCCTTTACAGTATGCATAGAAGCCAGGTTATGTCCCAATTTGGAAGCTGAGCAAAGCAGATAGCTTACACCTGACAGTTACTGCTAGGGAACCAAGAGAATGAAGAAAGGACCATGGGTGTTCCCTGTGCCATGTGCAAACAAGGCTTCCAAAGGCAGGTGCAGGCCACACCTCTCCATGCCGATGTAATGCAAGGCCTGGTCCCTGGGAGACTGTCTGCTGGTGTGCCTCACACCGGAGGTGCTTACCATTTCAACCCTAGGGACACAGGTGGAAGGAAACAGTTTGCTTTCAGTGCGGCTACCTAAGGAGCAGCCTATTTTCTTCTTAAACCTATGAGGTTGATAGAGTAGAAAACTTCTTGCAGAAGGCAGGGAACTTGCCCAGTATCACACACCTAAATCACAATAATGCTTGGTATAGTTGCTCAGACAATTGTATGGTGTGCAAGAGGTGGAATTGTTCCCCTAGTAAATATTGGCTGGGACCTTCTACGTGAAGGGCCTTTGTGCCAGGGCTCCATGTTACTAGTTAGGAAATGGATTTGAGTGCAGAGGGAAGTCCCATGGGCCATGTCAGAACTAGGACCAACACCTCCACTCAGGTCCTGGCATGTTGCAAAGAGCACTCAGATAGGAGTATAGGCTGTGATTCTCAAACTGTGTCTCCTGGCTTCCTGGGGTGGGAGTGGGGGGTTTCTGAGCACTGAAGCAGGGTGGTAGGGAGGACTCAGCAGGCTAGCCCTGGGTCCCTGCTTTCACATCAACCACAGCAGATCTGTTACTTGCTTGAGACATTGGTGGTCTAGGAGTTAAACCCAGGGACATTCTACCTCCATGTTATACTCCTGTGTGTGTGTGTGTGTTGTATGTGTGTGTGTGGTATTGGGGATGGAACCCAGGGGCATTCTACCACTGAGCTATACCACCAGCCCTATTTTAGTCTTTTATTTTGAAACAGGGTCTCACTAAGTTGCTGAGGACCTCATTAAGTTGCTGAGGCTAGTCTCAAACCTGTGATCCTCCTGTCTCAGCATCCCAAGTACTGGAATTACAAGTATGCACCACCACACCCAGCTCTTTAAAAAAAAAAAAAATTTGTTGTTGTTGTTTTAAACCAGGGTCGTGCTAGGTTGCTAAGAGTCTTACTGCATTGCTGAGGCTGTCCTCAAACCTGTGATCCTCCTGTCTCAGCCTTCCAAGTACTGAGATTACAGGTGTGCACCACCACACTCAGATTGTGTTTCGAGAGACAGAGAAGGAGAGAGAGAGTGGGGGGGAGAGGGGAGAGGAGAGATCTGCCAGTAAGAAACAAACCAATGGAAAGTGAAAGTACAAACCAATACAGGTTTTTGTCTTCTGGCAGTTTCTTAACCTTGTTTTCTCATTTATCAAGTGAGGCTGGTGACACCTGCAGGAAAGCAGTGGCCATGCAGGCACCTGGCAATGTTACAAAATCCCTAGAGATTGATATGGTCAGAGGATGGGAAAGCCCGGTGTAGAGAAGTCACCAGACCACAGGGCCCCCAGGAGCCTTTGACCCTTGACATTACACTGTCTGCAAAACAGGCACGTCCCGTCCCTTCCTCAGCCCCACCTGTCCCAGGCCCCGACTGGACTTTAGTCTCCAGCCCTAAGACATTGCCCTGAGATTGCAAAGAGTGCTGATGTCAGGATATCTTTCCCTCCTCCTGCCCCACAGCAGGGCTTCATTTAAACTTACTGACCACCAATAAAAACCCCGAAGATTTGGCTAGGGGTGTAAGAGCACTTGCCCAGCATGCATTAGGCCCTGGGTTCCACTGCAGCAACAACAAAATTCCAAGGACTAAATGAGCTCACGTAAATAAAGATGCATGACAAATTCTTGGGAGTGATTAATAATATTACTAACAGTAAAGCATATTGGAGTCTTCATTCAATCACTTAGCACCCCCGTGCTGCTGACTTCTCTGGCTTTCATGGATCCAGGGCCTGAAATTCTCTACTGGAGGGCATGGACAGCAGTAGAAGGGTAGTCAAGTGGGGAAGAGCGCAGTGGAGTCCTGCCCCTGACCTCTGACCCCAGCTCAGTCCCTCAGGGTGATCACTTAAATCTCAGACCTTGACTTTCTCTGCTTAAAAAAATAATGTTTTCTTATTTCTCCATGACCTTAAATGATTTTTAGAGACTGTAGAACAAGGATCCCTCCATGCTACGGGCTACAGAGTCCAATGCCATGATCCTGTCTCTCCTTTAACCCAAGACCCCACTTCTCCCCTCAACCAATAATACTCCCCCAAAGACACCTCGGGCTTCTTCTACTATTCCCTGCACCCCCAACATGAATATTTATTACCCCTCAACACCCACCCTGCCTAGGCCCATCACTACCACCACCAACAACAACACCACCCTGAAATTTCTTCTGTAGCCTACTAATGAGCCAGCCTGCCTCCCTTCCTTTTGGCCCCTCCAACTGTTCCCACCTGCATGACCCAAAGCTTGTTTTTTAAGCTGCCTTTACCCCTCTTTTTTCTGTGCTTCCTTGCCTATACATGGAGATAGCAGTACCTACCTCACGTGGTCACTGTGGGGACAAAGTTAAGAGCTAAGTGCCCCTAAGCACCAGGCCAGTCCAGCACTCTTTGCCCACTGGGAGCTGGCGGCCTTGTCCAGCTCAGAGGAGAGCAGCTGGGCTTGACCCAGGCCCTGCCTGGCCCCCACCAACATCCTCCTCCTTCTCACCTTGCCAGCAGCCTCCCCCCACCCCTGCTCAGCCCTGCACAAAGTCCTCCTCCTCCCTGTCAAGCTACCCAGCCCAAGACTTTTGCACCTCTTATTTGTATGCAGATCCTGATTCCCCGTTTACAAATCTCTCTCCTTAGCAGCAGGTAAACTTCTTGAGAAAACACACCTGGTCCCACCCTCCTCCTCTAGTCCCTTTCCTCCCAGGACTGTCACTGGAGATGATTCAGGGTAGGCCCCAGAACAAGGAGGCATTCTCCAAGTCCAGGGTTCCTTGCCCCAACCCAGAGGCCTAGGGCAGGATTTCTGCTTGGGGGAAAGATAGAGGGGGAGGGTGGGATTGGGAGGCAGGAAGTTTTGGGTTTGAGTCTTGATTGTCACTTGGCTGGCCACTGTGGATAGGTTACTTCTGAGCCTCAGTTATTTCATCTATAAATGGGCAGAATAGGGTACCATGGCGCTGCCCTTGTAGTCCCAGTTATTGGATAGGGGAGGGACGGATGGAGGAGGACCACTTTAGTTCTAGACCAGCCAGGGCAACATAGTGAGATCCCCCCTCCTGATCTCAAATAAACAGGCCGCAATATCTAACATGATCAGGGTTAGAGGGATCTGAGCTCTTGATGATGAAGTCTATTGTCATCACCAGGCCTCTAATCATCAGGGCATGAGCGTCGCATGAGGAAGCCAGCAGTGGGATATCTCTGGGTAAAGGAAGTCAGGCGCAGACTTCCCTTTGGAATGGGCAGGAATGTGTGGCTCTTCGGCCAACATAAACATCTTGTACCACCCCAAGGAGAAGCCAAGTCTTCGGGACAGCGCGTCCCTCCCTTCTCTGGAGCCTTTCTCGGAGATGCCCTGCCCCCTGCAAGTCCACCTCGCGATCAGAATCCTAAACACGATTTGCGGGGACCTAGATGTTCTTCCTAGGCCCACCCCCAGAAAGTTCTAGCTTCCCAAGAGCCGCATCCTCCCCAACGTAAGGCAAGCTTCTGTCCGTCCTCCACCCCAAATGCCTGGATTTTAAAAAGGAGCCCCAGCCCACCGCGGTGAACCCCACGGGTGATCTGGAAAAGAAGCGCTGAACTCTTCTCCAGGGATGCCAGAGAACCTCGGGGGCCGCAGGGACGCAAGCAGAGATCTGGGGAGATCATGACAACAGCGTGGGGGGGGGTAGCGCCCCCAGGTTGCTTCCCGCAGAACCTCAGGGGACCCAGAAGGCTTGCAACAGGGGGTGGGCACCGCGGGGCTGGTAGCCCGACTGAGGCTGGACCTCGCTGTGGGTGCCAGTCCTCTCCTTTTCCCTTCCTTTCCCGGAGAGCGGGCAGCACCCCCAGCTCCTCGCCCCAGGGGTCCCCAGGCTACCTGCACGCCGATGGCGGTCATGCTGAGCCCAGCCGGCCGCGGGCACACCTCGCTGGCTCCCGCGGTTTCGCTGAGGCGGCCGCAGCTACACCGACCCCAGTCTGGGGGTGGGGCGGGGGCGGGACAGGCGGGGGGCGGGTCAGGCGGCCGGGGGCGGGGTGGGGGCGGGTCAGGCGGCCGGGGGCGGGGCAGCGCCCCGGTCTGTAACCCTGGCAGGCTCCGGTTACGCCCAGTCAGCTGGGGAGGTCGGGAGGAGCCCACCCCGACCTCGGGAGTCGGAGTCGAGGGCAGGATCCCGTAGGCTGGGTGGGCCTTCGATCCCGATGATCCAGGGAGGAGGCCAGCCCGCTGACTTTAGGGCCGAGTCACTCGGAGTCAACCTCCGAGAACCGTTTCTCCTTGGGTGCAGATTCCTCGAGATTGGGGACCGAGGGGGGAGGATCCAAGGATTTGGTCTGTGCTCCACCTCGCCCAGCTGAGCGTCTAGGGGTCGGGGAGGGTCAGTAGTGTCCAGAGGCTGGAGGCTCCGCTGGCAGCTGTCTTCACCACCCACTGTGTGACGTCCCCCTCAACACACACACCGCTGCTTGTTTAACGTTGCTGAGCCTCGGTTAATAAGTCAGATTGTGTAGAGTAGGAGTGGAAACTTCTGGGGTAATTCTGCTTGTAGACGAAGGTGCGGCCTAGTGGTAGATTCCTTGCCTAGCATGGTGTGAGGCCCTGGGCTGCATCCTGACACGGCAAAAAAGAGGCAGATGCCAAAACATTCCCATCCTAAAAGAGAGTGGAGGTTAGGCAGCAAATCCTACTGACACCCCCTCTTCCCCTTCTGCAGCTGTGGGGAAGTGGGTAGCGGCGGCCATGTTCCTGCTTAAGGTGAAGCAAGGTCTTCAACTAAATGGAGTACATTAAACTATCTGGCTCATCCAAGCAGGCAGGTCCTCTGTGACTTTGACTTTTTCTCCAGGGACATTAAAAGCAACTCCACCTACTTATCCTCCCCCCGCCCCAAAAATCGATGTGAGAAAGATGGGGCAGTTACCAGCCTCCATACATCTTCTACCTGGGAAGAAAGACCTCCTAAACTCCTGTAACCCAGCCCTGGGACTTGACAGGTAGAGCCTGGAGGCCCAGGCACTGGAGGGCCTTGCCCACTGCCTTCCTGGGCCAGCACTTCTTGGGTCACTATTCTGTACCTGAACACCTGACCAGTTTGTTCCAGTGCAGATTGCTGGGCCTCTCCCTAGAACTTACTCAGTGAGGAGGAACTCTCAAGGCAGCAGAGGACCTGGCACTCTTCAAGGTCCCTTCTGGATTCCTGGAATACTCTGTAGGAGGGGCCTTCTGGGTTGCAGCATTTCACCTGACCAGCAGGCCAGTGCCTGCCATGAAAGTCATAAGAAACTGTGGGGTTGGGCAATCTGCACCCCCCCCACCAAGTGCCTGCTAAGATTTCACATGTGGTTGAGTGTGTTTGGGTTGCCTGTTATGCTTTGTTAGTAAAAATCTTGAATCCAAATGTTGAGCAACATGTCTTGTCAGCAAGATGCCTGGAGAAGCAGAAATGACTTAGGAATAAGGAGGAAGTGACTATCTGGCTCACATCATTTTATGCCTGAAAGAAGGCTGGGGACTCCGCCTGGAGTCTGGGTGGGGTTTGTGCTGAGACCCTTGGACTTGGAGCAGAGCTAGAAAGGCAGCGTCCACCTGTTCCCTGTGCACTCCTGAGCCCTGGCCAGACAGCCAGAGAGGCAAGCGCCTGACCACATTGATGTCCAGGGGGGCTGGAGCCTCAGTAGTGCGGACGGGGTGGCAAGGGCAGAGGTGTGTGTGGGAAGGGTGATGGGAGGTCCCCAGGTGCTAAAAACAGAAGCAGCATGGGCAGGAATGCTGAGCGGTTCCTTGACTTTCTCTGCCCTTTCTCCAGACAGTGTGACAAATTCAGCACTTGTCCTTTTCCCACTCCTGCCTAGCTGCCTGGTCAGAGTTGGGGAGAGAGAAATGGCACACAGAGAGGCAGTAGCCCCCACCCCACCCCTCTGACCACTCTTGCCCTCAGTCCTTTTTATTGATTTATTGATCTACCTATTTTATTTTGTGGCATTGAGAATTGAACCCAGGGGCATTTACCCCTGAGCTACACCACCAGCCCTTGTTTTATTTTATTTTGTTTTTGTTTTTGTGGCACTGGGGATTGAACCCAGGAACATTCTACCTCTGAGCTACATCCCCAATCCTATTTTTTATTCTTTATTTTGAAACAGGGTCTCACTAAGTTGTGGAGGGCTTCACTAAATAGCTGAGGCTAGCCACAAACCCAGACCCTCCGGTCTCAGCCTCCCAAGTACTGGGATTACAAGCATGAGCTACCATGTCTGGCTTATTTTATTTTATTTTTATGAAACAGGGTCTCACTAGTTTGCTAGGTTGCTGAAAGTATCACTACATTGCCTAGGCTGATCTCAAAGCTATGATCTTCCTGTCTCAGCTTCCCAAATACTGAGATTACAGGCATATGACACTGCAACTGGCTCAGGTGGCCTTTTACGTGAAAGGATTAGGGGAGGGGATCTTCATTATCATACCACTGAAATTGACTTGTTTGGGAAATCGAGCTGTTATTTTTCTTAATCCTTATTTCTCAGAAGGTCAGATAAACAGCTTAGTTTCATCTGGGTGATGTAGAACTTTAGTATGAGTGACTCCATGTTGATTTTTAGCCTGATCTGTTGGGGTTCAGTGCAGTAGTTTATTCCAAAACAAGGTTCTTTTGTAACTGTAATTAATTAGTTAATTTTGAAATGGGCTCTTGCTATCTTGCTGTACTGGTCTTGAACTCAGGGTCTCAAGCAGTCCTCCCGTCTCAGCCTTCCAACCACCTGGGACTGCAGGCCTGTGGTGCCACCCTAAGCTCTATACATATTCTTTAAATCTCTAAGAGACCAAAGACTTTATCTTGTTCACTGGAAGCTCACAACAGAGCCAGACACACAGTCGGTACTCAATAACTATTCATTGACTATTCCATAAATAAATTGATCAGTTGATTACTGTGTACTCACCACTGCCCTGGCCAAAGAAGGACCAAGAAGAAAAAGACAAAGATCCCATCAACTAGTGAAGTGCTTGGGTTTGAGGATAAAAATCCACCTCCCCTTGGGTTGTACTTCCTTCTGCTATTTTGATTGTAGCACAGCTGGGCTTGTAGCTGGGACATGTCCTTGGGGTTGCAACATGGCAGGTGTGGCTCATTGGGGTCTGCAATCAGAACACTCATCCTCAGGGTCCCCTGAAGCCTCTCCTGGCCACCCCCAAGGTTAGGCACAGCACCACACCCATCATCTCTAATTCAGGTGCTCATGTGACAGCCTCTACTCTCACAGACTGTGTCTCTTCAAGCATCTTCTCTTCCACTATTTCCAAGGCCCGTGAGGCTGGAGGGACTGGGTGCTGCCCAGCTCTCTGCCCTATCTCTGTCCCCTGCTCCTCAGCCCCTGCACTCTGGCTCTATCTGCCCTCTCGTGCCCAGACAGACACTCTGTCCAGTCTCAGGGCTCCAGTGTGCACGCTCTCTCTGTGTGACCTGCCTTCCCTGGGCATCTGCAGCCTTCCTCAGGCCCCCTTGACTTCTCCAGGCAGAGTGGCCCCCTCCCTGACACCCCCTCCACACACTTGCCACTCTCTAGTACCTTTATATATACTTTTTTCCCCTTGGTGCTAGGGATGGAGTCCCGGGCCTCATACATGCTGGCCAAGCACTCTACCACTGAGCTACAGCCCCACCCACCTTTGTATATTCTTGATCACAGATTAAACTTTTCTGTTTGCTTGCTAGATTTTTCTCTTTCCTCTCTAAATACTCAAGACTCCACAAGAACGAGGACTTTGTCCCTCTATCATAGCTCCATGTGCTAGCCACAGAGCAGGTATCAACTGTGTTCTCAGCAAATGCTTCCCTCTGTGATGACCATCCAGGTTTCCAGGGAGCTCAAGGTCTGGTGCTCTGGTGGTCCCTGGTTTCCAGGGACTCTTAGTTGTCCCACCTGTACAGAACTTTATTCTGGGGAGGACATCTATCTGCTGCAGATTTGAGGTTGGAGGTGGGAGGGGACACAGTTTCCTAGACACAGGACATGGTGGGTCAGAGACACAGAGGTAATAGCAGGGAGGCTGTCAGGAGGAATTCCCTGGGCACTTTGAGAGCTGTATAGTTTCGGGGATGGCGAACACTCCCGGCCACCCGAGCTCTGTCCCACTGACCTCTCCTACTCTCCCCTGGCACTTTACCTTGGAGAGAGCAGTGCCTTTTCTCCCCTGACCCTCCCTTCACCTGCCTCCCCATTTCTCTTTTCCCAGCCCTTCCCCCAGGCCAGGTTCCTTGCCCTGCTCCTGCTCTTTGCTTCCACCAGCTTGACCTTCCCACAGGTACCAGATTGCGACACAGAGCTTGTTTACGGCCATCTAGTGAGCTGGGTGCACAGGGCTGCTGCGGGCTCCCTGCCCTGCCCTGCCTGGCTCCTTCCTCTTAGTCTCTGATTCTGGGCAACAGACAGCAGGGTCACAGGTGTGATGCATCTGAGGGAAGGGTCTGCATCAGCCAGCCCAGCTCCTGATGCCCAGCTTCTGATGATGGCTGGAGATGGGCCCAGGGATCCCTTGCTGTTGTAGCAATAAATGAACCAGCTGAGAGCTAGATTATATTTCCAATGTGTTTCTGTATATTGAAACTCCTCTCCCTGCCCCCAACTGTTTTTATAAAGTGCCTCTAAAAAGAGGTGATTGAGAATGGTGTAGATGGGACTTTTGAGGTCCCCACTTTCAGAGCCCTGCAGGCATCAGGACCTGGGAGGTTTCCAGGAGGGCCAAGCAGCCCCTACTGGGAGGCTTCTATCACTTTTGTCTTCATGGACGTGGACACTGGGCTTGTGGGCACACTCTGAGACACCAGGTCTCTTGGGGACAGTAAACAGATGCATTCAGGGCCGTTGTATAGAACAGACTGCCAGCTCTTGTTTCCAGGAATATGTCAGGGGCCTCCTGCATGGATCAAGTGCCCAGGAAGCAAAATTAGGCTCCTGGAATTGATTGGCGAGCACATGTTACTGGCCAGGGAAGTTACACCGTTTAGATGGGGCTTTGCCTAAGTGCTGAGGAAGCACAGGAAATGTTCCACCACCCCGTCTGTGAGACTTGATGTTTACAAGGAAAGCAGCCTGGGTCAAAGGATCTGGGGGCAGGGATAAGGGAGACTGGGTGGGCTCTCTAGGGGATTCACTGGAGGAAGGATGGCCTCCCAAGAGGGAGGGTAAGAGCCTCCAGCCCTTGAGCCAGGCCTCTGTCTTCCGGTTGGTTATCTCTAGTCCTTAGCATGCAAACCCGTTTTCAAGTTGTTGCTTTTATTTTTCTGTTACTGGAAATCTACCACTGAGCCATATCTCTGGCTCTTTTCATATTTATTTATTTATTATTTATTTAATTTTCTGGTACTGGGGATGGAACCTGGGGTCTCATTCATGCTAAGCACATGCTTCACCATGGAGCTTAACTCCCAGCTCCAACCAGTCTTATTTATTTATTTATTTATTTATTTATTTATTTATTTTTGAAACAAGGTCTCACTAGGTTGCTGAGAGTCTCACTAAATTGCTGAGTCTGGTCTCCAACCTGTAATACTCCTGTCTCAGCCTCTAAGTACTGGGATTACAGGCCTGTGTTACCATGCCCAGCTTGTTTTTTATTTATTTTAAAGAGATGTTGCTTAGGCTGGTTTCTAACTCCTGGGCTCAAACAATCCTCCTGCTTCAGCCTCCCAAGTAGCTGGGACTATAGGGTGCATTACCATACCCTGGACATGGTATACTTAATTAAAAGGAAAAAAAAGTTGCCAACTCAAAAACTGTGGTTCAACATTAAATTCTGAATTTTCAGTTTCTCTTAAAAATGAGACCATGTAGAACCCTAAAGGTCACTTTTCCATCTGGGGACAATGGTCCCTGTTCTGTAGGTCTGCCCTTTGGATGGCCGTGCCCTTCCAAGTCCCACCAATCTTACCCTGGCTCTGTCAGCTCCTCTGGGTTGCACTGCACCCTGGCAGTGTGGTTTGTGAACCCAGCCCTGTGCTATGCAGGTGTGATGAGCTAGCCAGACTTTCAGTGTCAGCTTGTCTCCATCCTTCCACCGTCTGGCCACAGTTTCTGCTCTCCATGACTCTGAACCTCTTCTGCCAGGCTCCACCTCCTGGCCTTTCTGAGGCAGCCCTTATCCTTAGTGGCAAATGCTCTCTCTACTTCTAGGGCCAGATTCCTGAGAGTCTCTCCTTAGCCCAGTAGAAAGTCTCATGCTCTGTTTAAAGGTAGCAAGGAAGCCCGAGGGCTGGTTAATCTGGAGTGAAGAGCTCAACTGTGTCCAAAAAGGCTTCCACCAAGGGCTGGTGGGGCGGGGTCATGAGGCAGGGGCTGGCCTTCCTTGGGGCCACCCAGACCCAGTCCCCAGCTCCACCCCTGAAGCACACTGTAGGCACAATGGCAGCTCTGCCTCTGGCTCTACTCTCTGAAAGCTTCTAGGACAGTTACTTTCTTTGAAACTGGTGTCACCTGTGTCCAAAGTGAGGGGACCCTTCCTCCTCTCTTCTAACTAGGCACTAGAAGATATTTTGTCTCTGACCCTCATGAACTGGTTTTAAAGTTTTAAAGAATTTCAAATGCACCATTCTTCAGCTCCTGAGCCTTTTCTGGATATATACCTGATATCTCAGACTATCTAGCAACAGACTGGCCCCATCTTTTTGTTTAGTTGGACCCTGGTTCAGAACCAATTAACCATTCTTCTCAGATGGTGGCACGCTGACCTGACCCTTGCATTCAGGATCCTTCTGGGACTTGTCTTCCTGATTCATTCCTCCTGATAGCTCCCAGGATATACTGTATATCTCTATCTCTGTGTGTGGTTTTTGCTTTCCTAAGCAACACTGTGCTAAAGATATTTTTCTGTTTCCTAGTTTTCCTTTCCAACAGCATGATTTCAGAACATCCCTGTTGATGTACACATAGATCTAATTCAGTGTTTCACAAATAATTAATCACTTAGGTCCCACTAGTGGTTAGTGAAACCAATGTGGTAGGGGCATAGCCAGCATTGTGAAAAATTAATATCCCAGTAGTAAGTAATGATAAATGTTTGAAGTGATGGATATGCTAATTACCCTTACCTGATCATTACACATTGTATCCAGATACTGAAATATCACACTGTACCCTATTACGATCAGTTACAATTATATTAACTGATATTGAGTAGAAAATGTCAGAGTGCCTCAGACATAATTAAATACTTCTTCATAAACTTCTTCAGTGATAGCTAGATCAACCAATCTTGGATTACAGTGTAAAAAACATTTCCTTGCCGTGGGTCACAGTAAGAAAACCCGAAAGCTCCCGCTCTTGTTGGCTGCATTTCACTGCTGATCGCCCTATCCATCCACCACATTTTATTTGCCCATTTTAGTGGTGAGCAACTAGGTCACTTCAGAGTCCCTGGCCCCCCGCCCCAGCCACACTGACAAGCATCTTTGTCCATGTTCTGTCATGTGGAGGAGAATTCTCTTTATGCTCTGGATACTCCAAGCACACTACTAGGCAGGTCAATGCAGAGGTCATGAAATAGAAAAAGGCCCATAAATCAAGTGAAGATGCCTGCGGCTGGGGCTGTAGCCCAGTGGTAGAGCATATGCTTAGCATGTGAAAGGATCTAGGTCAATCCCCAGGACCACGTGCACAAAAAAATTAGGATGCCTGAAAATGCAATTATTAGGTCTATCTACTACTATGCTGGGGATGGAACCCAGAGCTTCACACATGCTAGGGAAGTGCTTTCCCACTGTTATAGTTAGATATAAAATGTCCCCTAAGGAAGCTCGATTAATGTTTGGAGCTGATGTAATTGAGTTGTAATCCCAGAAGTGGATAAACCCATTGTAACGGGTTTACCTGGGTTGTATCCTTAGCCCAGCAGGGTGCAGCTGGAGGAGGTGGTCCTGGGGGCGAGGTCTTGGGGATTATATAAATGGCTCCTGCTCCCCTGCTCACTCTTGGGCCCAGCCCATGTGTTCTCTGTCCGCCTCCCACCGCCGTGCCTGGAGAGCCGCGGTCCCCAGCTTCACATGGACTAAGCCCCAAACCAAAATAAAACAAATCTTTCCTCTAAGTTATGTGGTCAGATATTTAGATTATTTAGATTATGCTGCAAGAATGCTGACAGGTACAACCACTGAGTGTCACCCCCAGCCTTAAATCAATTTAAAACACAAGAAAAAGAGACGGAGGGAAGGTGTGTGCCATCTAAACCCTGGGCAAGCAATCCTCCTAGGACCTATGCTTCCACTCCACTCACCCTCTGGCTTATCTCCTCCATTGATAGTAACTTATAAGAGCTCCACATGAGATTTTAGGGAGCCTAGCAGACAAAGATTCCCAGGGACACACACACACACACACACTCACTCACTCTGTTAGAGTCAAAGGCAAGTAAGCCTGGTGTGTTGGTCAGCTTTCTGTTGCTGTGACAAAACACCTGAAAAAAATAAACTTGTAAAGAGTAAAGGTTCACTTTGGCTCATGGTTTCAGCATGTGTTGCTTGGTCCTGCTGCCTTTGGGTTTGTGGCAGACAGAAGGTCATGGCAGAAGTGTGTGATGGGTAAAAGTTGCTCACCTCATAATGACCAGGAATCGAAAAGAAAGTAAGGGGCTAAGGTTTCAATATCCCCTTCAAGGGCACACTCCTAATGACATGGCAGTTTCCCACTAGGCCCCCTCCTACTGGCTCCTCTTACCCCCCCCCCCCAAACCACCATAGGCTGGCAACAAAGCCTTTAACACTTGAAGTTTTGGATGTATTTTTTTTCTCTTGGTACTAGGGATTGAACTTGGAGGCATTCTATCTATGAGCTATACACCCAGCCAAATTTAAAAATTTTTTTGAAATAGGAATTCACTAATTTGCTGAGGGTCTCTCTTATGTTGCTGAGGCTAGCCTCAAGCCTGAGATCCTTCTGTCTCAGCCTCCCAAGTATTGGTATTACAGGCATACATCACCACATCAGGCTGGCCACAGTTATTTATATTGAAGAGACTCATAATATGCCACTAGGCTATAAAAATCATTTTTGGCTGAAGGCATTTAAGAAACAAACGTTGTGTTTTTGTCTTTTTCTGAACTCATTTATCTTCCTAACAGCAGAGCCTCCAAGAACCTCCCCAAATAACTGGTGGGAATGGAAACCATATTTTCCTCTACCTATCTGGGACTCACTGGCTGGTATTCTCTAAACTAGATTGACAAGTTGACAGGATAAAAACAATCCTATTAACAAAAGTACTGGGCTTACTGAAAGGAGTGGGTAGAACTTTGGCATATATTGCATCTTAACAAAAAACCTTGCAGTTTTAAATAAGTAAAAAGAAGGACCAAGATTTTGAGTTTCTAGGCCTCAAATTGAGGGAAAACAAATACAGTCCATGGGGGAACTGAGGGCAGCAGAGAGCTAGTTATTAAGGTTTGTTATGGAGACTCCTTGGGCACATCTCCAGGCCCAAACCATCCAGAGTTGCCTCTGTTAACTCACTTCCATCCTTCCTAATGGAGGAAAATTTTTTTCCTTTCCAGCAATAGACAATATCTTCCTATTTTCTCTTCTGCACCAGCGTTCTGCTTCCTAGTGGCTTTGGTGCCTGACCAGTGATACTCAACCTTGGCTGCTCAATGGAATCCGCTGGGGAGCTTTTGAAACTGTAGATGGTTGGCCTCGGTGCAGAGGTTTGGATTTAATGGTTGGAGTGTCCAGTTGATAGCCACTGCTTTGACTCCAGTTGTGGCTGGGGCACACCCAACCCTGGAGCCCTCCCCATCATTCTACAACGTTCCTTCCTTCATTGACCTGGAAGTCAAGTGGGTAGGAGGAACATTAATTGCATGTGGCCAATTCACTTCTCTCTAGGAATTGAACCTCATGTATGCAAAGCACATGCTCTGCTGCTGAGCTACATCCCCAGCCCAGGAAGCAAACTTTTAACATGAGGAAATTAGTTAATATAACAGCAACAGATCACTAACTCTCAGACTACCCAGCAGTGTAAAAACATAAAAAGAAACTCTAGAATTTTAAGCAGAGGCCAAAACCTAAGCCAGGACTCCCAACACTAACTGCACATTAGAATTACCTGGGGAACTTTGGAAATAAACACCCTATTCCTGCCCTAGACCATGAACTCAGCATCTCTATGGGGTAGGGCATGGGCATCCTTTTTTAAAGTTCCCAGAAATGGTAAAGTCCACATGTCAAAGGATTGGCACTATTGGACAGTGCGGGAGCCTAATGGGAGGAAGTTAGCTCAATGGAAATGTGCCCAGAAAGGGATATTGGGATACTGGTCTCTCCTTTTCCTTTCTTTTTGTTTCCTGGCTCCCAAGAGGTGACTGGCTTCTTCCACCATATACTCCCTGCCATGCCATGCTGCCTCGCCACAGGCCCAAGAACAACAGGTCAACCGGCCATGGTCTAAAGCTGAGCCAAAATAAACCTTTCTTCTTGTTAAAGCAGTAACAGAAAGCTGACTTACAATCCCTCCCCTGCACATGTGCGTACACACACACACACACACACACACACACACACACACACACACACAGTGATTTTAATGTGCAGTTGTGGTTGAAAACCTCTCCCTTCAAGGCTTTCTGCTTTCTTTAGTTTCTCGTCCTATCATCTTCCCCTCTTCTGAATGCTCAGCATATTGTGTTTTTTAAAATACTTTTCTTGGTGCACTATAATTATATATCCTAGTGAGGCTCAAAGTGATATGAACATATATGTATACATCACTTGGGGTATTCCCCCCTCTCCCCATACATGATATTGTGATTGGTGGCATCGCCTTCACATATGGACATAACATTATTTGAACTGTGTCCTTCTTAATTAAGCATCCTTTTCCCCTCTCCACCTCCCTCCCTCCCATCCATTTCCACTACTTTGCTGGTCTCCCTCCTCACTTACTTGAAATCCCTTTTGTTTTTCTGTTTTCTCCTGTATGAGAGAAAACATGCAACCCTTGACTTTCTGAGACTGGCTGTTCTCACTTAGCAAATATTCCCTAGTTCCATCCATTCTCCTATAAATGACATAATTTTGTTCTTCTTTATGGCTAAGATTCCGTTGTGTATATATGCCACGTTTTCTTTATCCATTCATCTGTTGGTGGACATCTAGATTGGTTCTATAAATTGGCTACTGTGAATTTGCTACAATAATTGTGCATTTATCACTGTGGTATTGGAACTTCAATTCTTTTGGAAAGGTACTGTGGCATAGCTGGGTCATGGTGGCTCCATTCCTAGTTTTTTGGGTAACCCCCATACTGAGCTCTACAGTGCCTGAACTCCCCAGCAGTGTATACGGGTTCCTATTTCCCTGCATCCTCACCAGCATTTATTATTGCTTGTATTCCTGAGGATTGACATTCTAAATGGAATTAGATGAAATCTTAGTGTAGTTTTGATTTTCATTTCCCTGATTGCTAATACTGAACTTTTTTTTACATATTTGTCAGTCATCTGTACTTATTCTTTTAAGAAGTATCTATTCAGTTCAATTACCCATCTTTTAATTGGATTTTTTAGTATTACATTTCTTGAGTTCTTTATTATTCTAGATACTAGTTCTCTAACAGAGGAATAGCTGGCAAATATTTTCTCCCATTCTGTGGGCTCACAGTTCAGACTCTTGATTGTTTCCTTTGTAGCACAGAAGCTTTTTAAACTTGAAGCCATCTCACTTACTGATTCACAGTTTTATTTCCTGAACTTTGGAGGTCTTGTTGAGGAAGTCTCTACCAGTGCCTCTATGGTGGCCAGCTGGTCTTATGTTTTCTTCCAGTAATTGCAAAGTTTCTAGTCTAATTGTTGGGTCTCTGGTCCATCTTGAGTTGATTTTGTGCAGGGTGGGAGACAAGTCTTCTGTTTTTAGATATACAATTTCCTGATACCATTTGTTGAAAGAGCTTGATCTTAGAAGTCTTGTTTGTTCCTTTGTTTGTTCACAGTTGCCTGCAGAACAATGTGGGCTCCCAAGTGGAGGGTCAGGGTGGCTCGTCCCGTAGGTAGGGGTGAGTTTGAGGCAGGTAGTGTGTCCACAGTGGAGACTAGTAGGGCTCCCTTTACTGACACATATGTCTCCAGGAAGGAGTTATCTGGGGAACTTGATGGATGTTCCTATGACCACACGTCTATGGGAAAAGTCGGCTCACATTGGATTAGAAAGACTAGAAACTTGTGGGTGCTTAAACCTCTATTATAGGGTATAAATAAGTAGATCTGTGTTAGGGCTCTCGATGTTGGGCCAGGCATGCTAGAGTGTATCGCTCCATTCATTCCTCACCTCGATCTTTGTAGGCAGGTACTACTCTGTCTTCATTTTAGAGAGAGGAGACAGAAGCACCAGGAGGCCAAGCAAATGACCAGGTACACGTGGTCAGTAGCGGCCGGGGGGGGGGGGGCGTATGCCTAGCATCTTGGACTCACCCACCTATGTGTTCATAAAGGCTTGCATTTTTTATCAATGTTTCCTGGAGACTTTCTGGAAGGTCCAGCTGCTGATGGTGAGAAGAGAACCAGGAAGTGCAGTACTCTGGGGAAAACCCCAGGGAGGACGGAGTGGGCTGGACAGTTGTGACCCAGGGCCCCAGGCAGGCCGGCAGGAGTGGGCTGTGCCGGCAGTGAGGGAAGAAGCACCGGCGGCCACTCTCCCCTCCTTTGCCCACCAGCAGGATGGTCTCCGCTGCAGGGAAATCCAGCTTCCCAAATTGTGCCTGTGGACAAGGGACTCCTCAAATCCCAACAGACCCCAATGGCTCCCTCTGCTGGCCTCTGCCTGAGATGACAGCCAAGGAATCAAAGGTGAATTCCCTCCACCAAAGCCAGGCACCTCGAAGCCTTGTGCAAAGCCTGACACCTCACCTGACATCTTGAAGCCATATGCAATGTTAAGTGCCTGACCTCCAGTCTCCCTTCTTCAGGTAGCACTGCCAGTTCCCTGGGGAAGGGAGGGGAGCTTGTCCTAGAAGGATCCAGGCTGGTGTACGAGCAACCAGAGGGAAGGCAGGGGCAGGTGCATGCTCCCAGGTCCAGTCCCAGCGGGGCCAGGAAGTCAAAACTTAAGCCCCAAAGGACAAAGCTGGATCTCCCTAGATAGTATGCCACATTTGCCTTTGCCATGTGGGTATGGCTGTGCCACTGAGCACCCATAACTGGGAACTCACTCGGCCTGCCCATTACCACCGTGCTCCTTCATTTCATTGATTTTGTATTTTTTTGTTTTTGTTTTTGTTTTTGCGGTACTGGGGATGGAACTCAGGGGCATTCTACCTCCGAGCTACACCCCCAGGCCTATTTTTTATTCTTTATTTTGAAACCAAGTCTCACTAAGTTGCAGAGTGCCTCACTAGGTAGCTGAGGCTGACCACGAACCAGCTGAGGCTGGATCCTCCGGTCTCAGCCTCCCGAATGCTGGGATTACAAGCATGCGCCACCACGCCCGGCTGATTTTGTGTTTTTAGCCACTTCCTGTGTGTGTCCTTCAGTCTGCATCATCCTGACTACTGAGCTCTCTCGCTCTCTCCTGAGTGAGGATGGATGCTTCCATTTTACCCAGGGGTCCTGATCCTATGCTTTGTAAAATTTATGAATTAATTTATTTATTTATGTTTGCAGTGCTGAGAATGGAACCCACTAAGCAAGTGCTCTACCACGGAGCCATTCCCCCAGCACTGCTTCTGTTTCTAGATCTGCAGGACACCAGGCCAAGCCTCAGTTTACCCCTTGATCTATAGGGGGCCCTATGGCAGCAGCACACCTGGGAGTCTCAAATGCAGCAAGGCCAATTTGGGGGGCTGAGGGTGTGGCTCAGTGGTAGAGTGCTTGCCTAATGCATGAGGCCCTGGGTTCTATCCCCAGCACTGAAAAAAAAAGGAGTACCAACTTTAAGCCTGTACTATTTCTGCATTCTAAGAATGGTGGCAAAACTCTCTTTTGAGAGAAGATTCATTTTGAGGTTCTGAGGGGAAATCCTTGAGAAAACCAAAAACAAAATAGTCTTTCAGACTGTAGAGGTTGAATAGCGATAAGCTGCTGAATTTCTCTGCATAGATAGCTGCTGCTAACGTGTTTTTTTTTTTTTTTGCCTAACACCCTCGAAGGCTTTGGAAGAAGGATTGTTGGTGCAAGCCCCATCAGGGCAGGACCAAAATGGAAACTTCCATTGGTGGGCCCAGGCTCCAGATTGTAGAAGCAATTTGAATTATTTTGTGTGTTCTTTTTAATAATCTGGAGCTCAGAGCATGTGATGTAGCTCAGTGGAAGAGCTTGTGCACAGGCCTTGGCCCTCCACCACAGCCACCAAATTCTGTCAGATTCCGTCCAACCAGGGCTAACATGTGATCCAGGCACAGAAGGGCGCATGCTTACTTTAATACTCAGCTGTCACTGCTTCAAAATTCTGTGGGTTTTTTTTTTGGGGGGGGGGGGTCCTGGGGATTGAACCCAGGAGACTTCTACCTCTGAGCTATGTTCCCAGCCCCCCACTTTTTAATTGTTATTATTTGAGACAGGGTCTTGCTAGGTTCCTGAAGGTCTCACTAAATTGCTGAGCCTGGCTTCTAACCTGTGATCCTCCTGCCTCAGCCTCCCAAGTACTGGGATTACAGGCATGTGTCACCACACCTGGATCAAAATGATTTATATTTTTTGAGCCAAGAGCCCTGCATTTTTGTTTTACTCTGAGCTTCACAGCATATGTTGCAGGTTCTGCCTGGGAATGAGGTCAGATATAAGAAATAAAAGAAATAAGTGGAAAGGAGACATAAAGGAGGAGCAAAGAGAATGTAGTACAGAAGCCTGTGGCAACACTCCCCAGCATCCTTACTCCCCAGCCAGGCCTGTCATCCTGCCACCTTCCCCAAGCCAGGCCTGTTAGTCCCAAATTTCTGTAATTTACAAGTACTTACTAATTACCCTGATCACTGTTGAATCCTCAAAGAGGTATCTATTGATCAGAACACAGAAACCACACAGAAGACCTGGAAAGGTGGTTGCAAAATACCTTGAACTGTTAATTATCCAACCTATGAATGGTTAAGCAGGTGAGCTATCTGTAGGTCAGAGGACAGGGGTTGGGCAAAAAAGAAATCTCCTTGGGCACTGTGAGCCATCCCTCCTGTAAATGGTTTATACAAGAGCAATCTCCTGGGGGCACTGTTAGTCATCCCTGAATATCTAAACAAAAGAGACCCCTATGGAGAAGTCCTAAAGGCTCCATCAGGACCCGAAATCATCTTGTGACTCCCGGGACTGATGACATTTTCACCTACCTCCTCCTGCCCACTCCTTATAGAAGTCTTCTATAAAAGAAGAGCTGTGAACCCCCAAATGCATCTCTCTCACTAAATAATGCTTCCATCTAAATACACCTCTGTGTCTCTGACCAACTCATGCTGAATTTTTTTTTCCATCACATAAGCCAAAGACTCTGCTGCTCCTAAGCTGTGTTTCTCTTTCTCTCTCTCTCTCTCTCTCTCTCTCTCTCTCTCTCTCTCTCTCTCTCTCTCTCCCTCTCCCACTGGAAACTATTCTGGACTCTCCGTGACAGGAGGGTAGGGGTATAGGTCCAAGGACAGATAGTGATGTAGGATAGAAGAAATAAGTAGGCAGGAAGGAGACAAATGGGAAGGAAAAACAAAAATATCACTTTAATATAAACACCTGGAACTGAAGCACGGCAGCCTCCATTCCACCTTTGGAAGTTCCTTAGGTCCTGCCCCCCACCTAGGAGCCTGGGCCTAAAAGGACACCGGAAACTCAGCCAAGGGCAGACCCATCTTGAAACCTGAGAAAGAGGAAGGACTCAATTTGGACTGCCTACCCAATTTGGACCGCCTACCTATCCTTCCACCTATACCTGAAGAAGGAGGAGGTCCAGACTTCTTCTGTGCCCACCACTCTTAAAAGTTTATAAAAGACAGAGTTTTGCCACGCCTCCCTCTCTTGCCCGCGTGTTCGCATCTGGCCAGGAAGATGTCCGCTCACCTGTTTTTTTTCCCCTTTCCCTCTTTTCCTAAATAAATTCCTACTTTTTGTTCCTAAATGGCACGTGTTAAATTTCTTTTTATCATGGATGCCAAGGACCCACGAGTGGGACCGGGTTATCCCACAACAATAGGACCAGAAGCCAGGAGTGTGGAGATAGAGAGGACAGAGACCAAAGCTTTCTTACCCTCCCAGTTTGCAGATAAGGAAATGGAGGCCCTAGAGGAAGAGACCCCAGGAAGTCCACACAGCTGCTTAGGGGTGAAACCAAGGCTCTGTGTTTTTATGTCAAACTCCTGGTGTGAACTCCTGATCAAACTCCTGGCAGTGCCTGGGAATATCATGGAAGCAAAACCATGGTGTCCACCCCTGCAGAGGCGGCCCAGAGCTGTGGTGGTGTCCTGTGGACTGGAATCTGATTCGGGTTTTTTGTTTGTTTATTTGTTTGTTTGTTTATTTGTTTGGTACTGGGAATTAAATTCAGGAGCATTCCACCTCTGAGCTACACATCTCCAGTCCTTTTTGTTTTTTATTTTGTATTTTGAAACAGGGTCTCACTAGGTTGCTAAGAGTCTCACTATTGCTGAGGCTGATCTCGAACCTGTCTCAGCCTCTGTACTGGGATTACAATTGTGTGCCATCACACCCTGCTGGAATCTGATTCCTAGCTGCAGGATTGTTAAACAAGACCCTCAACTTTCCTGCATCCTCATCAGAAAAATAGGGCCAACACTCAAGGCTGTGATGAGGTTCTGTGAGGAACGGAAAGCCAGAGGCATCCTCTACATGATGTAGTGAGTGCTGGTCCACCTCGCTGGCTCCCTTCCTGGGGCAAACCACTCACCTGTAGCCTGGATCACTGCTGGACCTGAAACACTGGTGGGACTTTTGGATTCTAAGTCTCACCTGGGTGCCCCCCTCCTTGTAGCGCTGTGCCTGACTGTGAGTCTATTTGCTTGCCCAGCTTTCCTGTAAAGTTCGGGGAAGGAGACAGGTGATGCTTTTATAGCAGAACAGGTTTTATTGGGATAAAATTTGCAGCAGGGGTCTCCAGCAAAGGTTGGAGCCTGTGTTTGCTTATAGACTAGAAGCTTATATACATCATTTAAGGGGAGATTAGTCATTGCTAGAGGGTTGCTAAGGGGAGTTAATTGGGTTGTTAGGGCTGGGTTCAGCAGGACAATGGGAGTTTTTCATAAGCAGAGGGATATGATAAGCAAGGGGCTTGGCAGGCACATGTTAGGCAAGACAATGGGAACACTTCAGTAAGCAGGGAGAAGGGCGTATTTGAGCAAGACTTCGGAAATTCTGGTCAGCAAAGAGGCCTGCAAAATGACAGGTCTTCTCGAGGTGGGGTCAGTTTTGTTTGAGACTGTAACACTTCCCATGCACTTCAGGTCTGACCAAGGTAGGATAGAGGGGGAAAAAACTGTAGAAAGGAGGCACAAAAGAAGAAAATGGAAACCGTACTTTTCCAGGCCTGTCATTCCCAAATTGCTGTGAAATTTATAAATCTTAAAGTTAACCAAAACTCACCTGCAATAATTACCTTATGCACTGTTAGTTAACCCTCCCAATAAACAGTTTAAACAAGAAAGACAGGCTATCTTGAGAGACCTGTTTTAGGGAACTTCCTAGCATTACCTATTGATCAGATCATGGAGACCACGTCAAAGATCCAGAAAATGGCCAGACTCTTCCCATAAACCAACTTGTGATCACTAGGCAGATGTGATCCTCACATGCCTCCCCATACCCACCTTCACCGTTTCCTTCAAAAGAGCAATGGTCCCCATTCTCCCTTGAATGTGTATTTCTAACTTCCCTAAATAAAATTCCATGCCTCTACACTGACACAAGATGAAGAATTCTTTTCCATCACATATGTCAAGGACCCTGTTGGTCCTGAGCAGAGATGCCCCTCTGTCGGGGAAGTCCTCAGACCCTCTTCTGGAGATGCCTCTTCTTCCACAACACAACTGTGCAACTGCACTGACCTGGGCATCCTGGAGCAGACCCTGGGCCTCCTTCCTGGGCTGGCCTTGACCCTTTGTGAATGGAGGCTGGGGACCCTTGAGGAGGGCATGGAGGGGTGATGCACTAGGAAAATGGAGAGAACTTGTATTTATTACCGTGTACTGAGAGCAGCCCTACTCCACTGTTAATATTTGCATTTCCAGCCCTGACCTCGTTGGGTAGCATGTGATGTCACTCAGGGGAATGCTCCAGGAGTTAATGAAGGAAGACTGTAACAAAACTGCCAAAGCCTTCAGCCTTCCTTTCTGTTCCAGTCTGTATGTCACTTGCTGAGCAGGAATTCCCTTGAGGCCACTGTATAGAGGGAGTGTAACTGCAGGGCTCATAAACCAGAAATCTATGGCCCCACACTGTCAGTGCTGTCAAGGTTTCAAGCAGGTGGGAGTGCCAAGCTTTGGTGCTTAGAGCAGAACTTACCTTATCGCCACAACCCTCTTTGTCCCTTCCAGATGCAGAGTTCCTGCTCCCAGCCCACGGGGTGTTTTCTGGAGGAGGAGGCCAGGAAGAGGCAGTAGGATGTAGAACAGGGGCTCTCCAAATTGGCCTAACATCAGAATCACCAGAAGGACAGTTACAAGCCAGGGCACAGGACCCCACCCCCAGAGTCTCTGGTTCAGCAAGGGTGCAGTGGGGCTGGGGAATTTGGGGTTTCAGTTGTCTCTATATATTTAAGATTAAACATTAGGACAAAGGGCAGAGGGGAGGGGGAGCTCTGAGGAGTAACAGGCAAAGCTACCATTTTTCCCTGCCTGAGTGCTTGCAATACTGGAACAATTTTCCAATACTGGCACCCTCCCCCCCTCCCTTTTTTTTTTTTTTTTTAACTCTCTGACGTTCATCAGGCCAAAGGGGAAGTTGGAATGTCAAATTTCAGTCTGACAGCTTCCAGCTGGACAGGAATGGAGTAGGGAGGGCCCCATCCTTGAGGGTGTCAGCAGGTCACTTGTGGGGATTAGATAGCCCACATTCCCAGCTGTGCAGCCATCCAAGAGGCTCTGGTAGATGTTCCTCTGAGTGAAGAAATGTTTTAGGGGCTGACCTATTATGCCCCTTACCATTGTTGTACATGAGGATCTTGGGCCAGGAGAAAAGTGCAGAGAACATGGCACCTGTATTTACAAGAAACCGGACAGTCTGTGACCCCACTGTGAGGGTCATCCAAGGCTCTTCAGTCTTACCCCGGGTGGTGGGAGCCTGGAGGAATGGCCCTGGGACCCATCATTGGGAACCTGGCTCTGAGGACCCCAGCCTCCAGACCTAAGGCACTCAGACTTCCAGTGGTCCCCCTTACACTATGGGCAGGCCTTTGGAAGGCACTTATGGCCTCCTAGCTGGGGGTATTCATGCCGGAAATGCCCTGGGTCTCTACACTTAAAACAGACTTGAGCCTGGGTTTCCATGAGATTTAGCACTTGTACACATCACAGCCTGAATTTCCCCATGACATCTGTCTTTTTGTTTCTCCTTTTCCAAGTCTCTATTATTATAAACTGAGTTAGCAGCCTGCAGTAGTGAATCCAGATTGAATTTGTCTGAATCTGACACCAGTTTTTGGAGTTTTCTCTTTATATCAGGTGTGGGCTGAGTTAAGAATTATTCTTAACTTGTCTCTGAGAATGGCCTCCCTTCTACCGAGTCTGGAATCAGGTTGGTGAATTTTATCATGGCTTCCTTTAGTCTTTCAAGGAAGGCCATTGGAGACTCCTTTGTACTCTGATGAGTAGCTGCCAATAAGCCATAGTTGAGGGGCTTGACCTCAGCTCTTTTTAGTCCCTCTATTATACAATACAGAATATAGGTCCTTTCCCAATCATGCCTTATATTATCAGGGACCCACTGGGGATCTTCTGATGGGACAGTCTGTTCTCCTGTCGGGATTGTTCATGCCACTCTCACTGTTGGGAATTATGATAATCATTACCCACCTCCTTAGCCCTCTTGTCTACTCAATCTCTCTCTAGTGAGGTCAGGGTCTGATCTAAGAGCAACTCAACGTCCCTCCAGGTTAAGGCATATAAAGAATTGAGTAACCTAAATGCCTGCACATACTGGTCAGGGTCAGTGGTCTCTTTAATTGTTTTAAGCTCAGCCAGTGAAAACGGCTTATGGACAGAGTGAATTCCAAGCTCTCCCCCTCTCACTGCTGTTAGGGGAAACATTCCTTTTAGACCCCTAGGAACTAGTCCTGGCTGCTAATTTTTAGGTTTGGGTGCCTCTTGGGCCTTCTGGCCAGAAGGGGCAGTATCATAATATGGAGGGGAACTCCATTGGTTCTATAGCTCCTACAGGGCAGTCGCCCTGGTTTTCTAGGGTCACCTGATCTTTGGGCTTTTTACTCCATTGCTGCTGCCAAGATTGCCTCAGGCTTGCAATCTTTGAATAAGTCTGGGTGGCTTCAGACAGAGATAATAAAAAAGCTGAATATATGGCATTTCATTGTGTTTCCCCTCCCCCATGCAGAACAACTCTAACTGAAAGATAGTGTTAAAGTTTAAGCTTCCCTGTGGTGGCTAGGTCTCCCCATTCCCCAGCAAGTACTGTGGCTATGCCTTAGTGCAGAAGCAAATGAGAGCTGTTTTCTTTAAGATCTGGGGGTCAAACTTACTCCAGTGTTTGAGGATGCACGAGAGGGGAGTTCTGGTTCCACGTTGGATTGCTGGGATCCCATCTAAGAAAGAGAGGGTGGGTTTTACTAGTCTGTCCTGGGGAGGTCGCCCTTCTCCCCAGCACACCCCAGCCTGCATCCTGTGAAGCTCAGCCACGGCGAGTCCAACCAAGCACTTGTGTGAGCTTCATGATGGTGGCTCCTCACAGCTCACCGGGGTGGGCCTCTTAAGAGCACGGGCCTGAGCCACCCCTAGACCCTGTCTCTGTTCACCGCCCCCCCCATGAGGTCCTTTATATCTCCTCCAAAAGCTTAGAAATTTTTGGTGTTTCTAGTTAATAACTGTGTTTCCCAGAATATTCTCATCAGCCATGGACGGATTGTAAGTAGCAGAGCTAGAATCTCCAGGGTGGGAAGCCCCTGTCTCTCATTATTCTGCCTCAGAGAGAAAGTTGCCTTAGCTAGGTGGGGATTAAAGCCTAAAACTGCCAATAAACCAGAGATAGCTACCCACTGATGTTTTTTTCTCCTAAATTTTGAACAAGGGGCCATTGACAACCTATGCTCTATTAGGCGATGGACAAGAGAAGCCCAGGATTTAGAGGACACTGGTCTCTGTAGGAATTATAGGGACAGAGCAGGTTGAAAGTGAACCCGGTGACACTAGGACCCTGAGGATCCTGGGCCACTGGAGCTGCACCTGGGGCGGTCCAGGACTCCAGGCTCCCAAAGTGGAGCTTAGGCTGGATTTATCCTCTCTCCTCCGTATTCAGCCCAGGAGGAAGGAAGAGAAAACATTGGGTTCATCTCCCTTCTCTTCCTCCCCAGAGAGTTCTCCCCCAAATTTTCTGAGAGGGCTATCCTTTGCTCCACAGAGGGCAAGCATCCCTTTGGTAAGTGTTTCCATCTCTTTTCTGTTGCTGATAACACCATATCACAGACTGGGCAAGTTATAAAGAAAAGAGGTTAATTTGGCTTGTGGTTCTAGCCCAAGGTCGAGGGCCTTCTCACCGTCAGTCCTGGGGTGACACAGGGTATCATGTGGCAAGAGACAGGAATCAAGTAACAGACCTAGCCAAACTGGCTTTCAGAACAGAAGACCCACTCTGGGGATAACCCGCAAATCCATTCACTGCCTGAGTGGATTAATCCACTCATTAGGATAGAGCCCTAATCACCTCCAAAGGTCCCACCTGCTCCCACCTCCTAAGGTCTCATAATGAGGATTAAATTTCAACTTGAATATGAGAGAGGAAGAACCGTATAAAACCACAGCAGAGTCTGTACCTTCTTTCCACTCAGGCTATATTAAAGGTTTATTTTCAGCCCTCTCTAAGCTTTGCTTTTGATAAGTAATTGGAAACTTTTGGGAATCAGAAAGCATTTTCTGTCTCTGTTTAATCATCTTTTCAAGATTATTATCTTTGTAGGATTAAAAAATCAATGTAAAAGGTGAGAAATAATACTCTCAAAAAAATTTTTTTTTGGTGTGGTGTGATGGCACATACCTGTAATCCCAGCAACTCAGGAGGCCGAGACAGGAGGATCACAAGATCAATGCTAGCCTGGGAAACTTAGCCATACCCTGTCTCAAAATATAAAAAGAAACTGGGCATGGTGGTGTACACTTGTAATCTTAGTATTTGGGAGGCTGAAAGAGGAGGATTGCAGGTTTGAGGCCAACCTCAACCTCAGCAACTTAGCAAGACCTTCAGCAATTTAGTAAGACCATGTTTCAAAATTAAAAAGAAAGGCTGGAGGATGTAGCTTGGAGGTAGAATGCTCCTGAGTTCAATCTCTCCAATTCAAATATATATGGAGGGAGAGAGGGAGGTAGGGAGAGAGAGAGAGAGAGAGAGAGAGAGAGAGAGAGAGAGAGATTTCTTTTCCAGGTCTGTCATTTCACAGATGTCTCAGTAGAAGTATTTTGTCTAATTCTATTTTTTTTTTTTTTTTTTGCGGTACTGGGGATTGAACTCGGGACGTTCTACCTCCGAGCTCTACCCCCAGCCCTATTTTTTATTCTTTATTTTGAAACCGAGTCTCACTAAGTTGCAGAGTGCCTCACTAGGTAGCTGAGGCTGGTCTCGATCCTGGATCCTCCGGTCTCAGCCTCCTGAATGCTGGGATTACAAGCATGCGCCACCACACCCGGCTAGTATTTTGTCTAATTCTAAGTGCTCAAGTTTTGGGCTGTAATGTATTTCTACACCAAGAGGAACCGGGACTGTGGTAGAAGGTAACTTACATTCTGTCCATGTTCTGGGAGTAGAGAAAGATCGGGATGAGCCTAGAAAATCCTGCTATTGGTCTTGAACAATGGAAGGTTTCAGACATTGTGCTAATAGAACAAAAGAACCACTTGGCTTGGACAAACTAATAATTGGCAATAATTTATCATCATGTGAGTATCAAAACTGATTGCTAATTATAATTGTTAAGAAAGGTTTAGTCTAGCCAGGTGTGGTGGTGCACGCTTGTAATCCCAGCATTCAGGAGGCTGAGACCGGAGGATCCGGGTTCACGGCCAGCCTCAGCTACCTAGTGAGGCATTCTGCAACTTAGTGAGACTCGGTGTCAAAATAAAGAATAAAAAATAGGGCTGGGGGTATAGTTTGGAGGTAGAATGCCCCTGAGTTCAATCCCCAGTACCGCAAAAAAAAAAAAAAAAAAGAAAGAAAGGTTTAGTCTAAAAGGACATGAGACTATGATACTTGGAAAGAAAAATTTATAGAAGCGTATACAAAGACATATCTTAAATAAATATTTCTAGTAAGAAGAGTGTTGATATGCATGGATCTTTTCTTCCCTAGCCCATGTCTGTTTATAGAGCTATGCACAGCACCGTCTCCGTTTCTAAGTGGGAAAGGATAAACATGAAAGTGTGAGCAGGTGAGATGTGACCAGGAAAAGTAGGCAAGGATCTATGGGCATTGGTTGCTGCACAAGGTCACAAAGTAGAAAGAAGCCCAAGAAAGTGCTGCAGGGAGGTAAATCCTCATCTCCAAGGGAGAGCTGCCTGCGTTAACTCATGCTTTGATTCTGGGAATGAGACCTGTAGCTGTGCTAATTAATCAAAATCAGTTCCTTTCTCCCTGTATTGTCTTCCCTTCTCCTTCTTTGCCCCTTCTTTCTTTTTCTCTTTCTCTCTCTCTCTTTTCTTTTTCTTCAGAGTCTTTTCTCTGTATCCTTTCACGAATCAAAATAAGAATTATCATAATCCTAAAAAGGTCAAAGAGTAAGGACAAGTGTAGTGATTATAAGATGAATCTCATGGGGTAGGTAGTTAATTTATTTATTTTTGCAGTGCTAGGGATCAAATGCAAGGCCCCATGCGTGCTAGGCAAGTGCTCTACCACTGAACTCCATCCCCAGCCTGGGTGGGTATTTTAAAACAGATTTACAAGGCTGGGGATATAGTTTAGTGGAAGAAGGTTTACCTAGAATTCATGTGGCCCTGGGTTCAGTCCTAGCACTGCAAAACAAAACAAAAATAGGTTTACAGTGGACCTCCCAGGTCACAGGGAACACATTCTAAGATCTCCAATGGATACTCCCAAACCAGTAGTACCAAACCCTCTATATCATGCTTTTTTTCCTACACATACACTCTATGATAAAATTTAATTTATAAATTAGACACAATGAAAGATTATCAGCATAACTAATAACAAAATAGAATCATTATAATTACATACTGTAATAAAATAAATGTGAATGTGGTCTCTCTCAAAATATCTTATCGTACTTTCACCTTTCCATTTAAAGAAAGTGTCTTATGGCTTTTCTTTGGCATATCTGAGTAGCCACCATCACTACTCATGGGATTCAGGGCCATCATTAAATAAAATAGCACTACTTGAACACATGCACCGTCATACCAAGACAGTAGATCTGATAACCAAGATGGTCACTAAGCTACCAATGGGTGAGTCGTGTATACAGTGGGGATATGCTACACAAGAGAATCATTCACATCCTGGGCAGGACACAGTGAGATGGCATGCAATTTTACTGCATTACAGAGAACAGTATGCAATTTATTTATTATTTAGTTATTTATTTTGGTACTGGGGATTGAATCCAGCGGATTCTACCTCTGAGCTACATCCCCAGCCCTATTTTATTTTGAAACAGGGTTGCACTAAATTGCTGAAGGTCTTGTTAATGCTAAGTTGTCGAGTGTGTGAGGTTGGCCTCAAACCTTTGATGCTCCTGTCTCAGCCTCCCAACTACTGGGATTACAGGTGTGTACCACTGCACCCAGCTAGGATGCAATTTAAAATTTATAAATTATTTATTTCTGGAATTTTTCTTATATTTTCAGGATGCAGCTGATTGCAGTTAGTGAAACCACCAAAAGAGAAAGCACAAGCCGGGCGTGGTGGCGCATGCTTGTAATCCCAGCATTCGGGAGGCTGAGACCAGAGGATCTGGGTTCGAGGCCAGCCTCAGCTACCTAGTGAGGCACTCCGCAACTTAGTGAGATTCGGTTTCAAAATAAAGAATAAAAAATAGGACTGGGGGTGTAGCTCGGAGGTAGAATGCCCCTGAGTTCAATCCCCAGTACCGCAAAAAAAAAAAAATTAAAAACCAAAATAAATAAAAAAGAGAAAACACAGATATTAGGATGTTACTGTAAATGTAAATGTAGTGCTATAGTTAGTTTTGTTGTATTTGTGGATATTTCATTTCTTTCCAAATCATGTGTGTGTGTGTGTGTGTGTGTGTGTGTGTGTGTGTGTGTTTGTGTGTGTGTGTTTGCTAGGGATGGAATCGAGGGCCTCTTGCATGTGAGGCAAGTGCTTTACCATTAAGCTATATCCCCAGCACTCCACATCTTTTTCTTAAAAGGCCAGATAGTAAATAATTTTAGTCCTGCACGCCATGCAGTCTCTGTTGCGACTATTCAACTCTGCTGTCCCAGTGCCAAAGCAGTACTAATTAAACTTTATTTATGAAAGTAGTTTTCTGACCCCTGGACTAGAATAAAATTTCAAATCATCAGTCATGATAAAACTATAATTTTAATTAAATTGCTTAGAAAATGTATTGAATTAAGCTATAATCAGGGAGCAAATTTTTAAGAAAAATTGTTTTCTAAATGTGGCTTATTAGAATTTCATTGTTTATAAAGGCAAATTAATTACCATATAAGTGCCAATTAGTGTTCCTCTCTACTTATAAAAGTCCTTCCATTATTAAAATAGTCTGCAAGTATTAATGACAGCTGAATCTAAATCTCCAAATCTTTCAAGTAGGAAAATAGGCCCCATTAAGGTGGGATAGCAGCTAGCTAGCTGCTAAGCAAATGCATTTCCCCTTCCTTCTGGGCACACACAGTGAGCTTCCATTTCTCAGCATCCCTTACAATGAGGGTGCAAGTCAGTAAAATATCAGCCAAAGTGATGCAAGTCAGCTGCAGACCTGGCCCCTAAGCCTTCATGTCTTTCCCAGGCCACAAGTGGTATGCAGGGGACTCTGAGGCTGTAGGAGAGCTCAAAGCCAGGACTGCAAGGTACCATTCTCTGACCAGAAATCCTGTTTGGGCTTCCCCTGGGTGAACAATAAGTCTACTGTATTGAGCCTCTGAGACATTGTCTTTTCTAGTGCTGGGAATAGAACTCAGGGCTGTGCATGCTAGAATGTGCATGCTAGAAAAGCACTCTACCACTGAGCTATGTCCTGAGCAGGGCCACTGAGATTTTTTACTTAGCTATTATAGCAAATAACATGTGTGTGTGTGTGGGGGGGGGACTGGAGGTTGAATCTAGGGGCATTCTACCTCTGAGCTACACCCCAGCCCTGTTTTACTTTGAAACAAGGTCTTGCTAAGTTGCTGAGGGTCTCACCTAGTTGCTGAGGTTGTCCTTGAACCTGTGATCTTCCTGTCTCAATCTTGTAAGTACTGGGATTACAGGCGTGCACCACCATACCAGACTTAGCAAATAACATCTTAATTGAGGTGATTGATAGCAGCAGGGATGCTGGGCATCACAGTAAACAGCAGCTGCTAGCCAGTCCCACAACAATGACAGTGAACCTCTGACACACTACAATATGCCACAACACTAAGGTGTGATCAGCAGGTAGGTATATTCCGTGCATTATTAGGGATTGAACCCAGGCGCACTTTACCTCTGAGCTACACCCTCAGCCTTTTTTATTTTGAAACAGAGTCTCGCTAAATTGTTGAGGGTCTTGCTAAGTTTCTGGGGCTGGCCTTGAGCCTGTGATGCTCCTGTCTCAAACTCCCAAGTACTGGGATTACAGGTGTGTGTCTCGGTACTCAACTATATTCAATGCATTTTGGCATATTTTCAACTTAGAGTGGGCTTATCAGGATGCATTCTCATCATAAGTTGAGGAGCACCTGTACTTTGAAGGGGGTTGAACTAAGCAAGGCAAGGAGATAGGATTTTGACATCTATTTGTCCACCCACTCAACAAATATTTACTGAGGATATATGTTGCTGAGGTCTGAGGATATAGACACAGAGAATACACACCTGTCTTCAAGGCCCTGAAGGTCCAAGTCCCTTCAAGGAACCAGGAGGGATCAGGCAGCTGTGCTAACAAATAATTGTACCCATATAGCATTTAGAGTAAAGCTGGTGATGGTACCTGACTTAGCTTGTGGGACCCCTGCCGTGGTCTGTTCAGCTGCAGTTCTTTATATGACCTCCAGAGGGAGCTCCAATGCCTCCGATGAAGATTCATCCTTTCAATGCACACAGGCTAAATGTCTGCTGGTTGCCAGGTACAATTCAAGTCCCCCTGTCCAGAGAGCAGTGTGTGTGTGTGTGTGTGTGTGTGTGTGTGTGTGTGTGTGTGTGTGTGTGTGTGTGTGTGTGTTGGGACAGACACATAAATCACTTAGACTCCACGCATGCGATTAGTCCACTATGTGTCAGATATCACAGGAATTCAGAGGTGGGGTCATCTATATGTCCATTATTGGTAGGAACGCCTTTGTCCTGATCTTCCAGAATTTGTGCACCAAGTCCAAGTTGTCTCTGCACAGTAAAAAGTTGCCTGATTTATTGAGTGGACGCTGGGCACGAGGCGAGACACTTTATATATCGAAACACGTTTGAATTCACTTGACCCTCAAAACAACCCCCTTCCAAGACAAGTAAGTAGAGATTCAAAGAGGCAAGTGGCAGAGGCCTGGTTTGAGGCCAGGATGCTGGCACTAAAGCCAGTCCCAGGGCTTGAAAGACTGTGCTCCAGGGCTCCCCAGGGGGCTGTACACTTTGCCCACAGGCCCAAGGCCCGCCTTCCTCCAGCCCTGGGCCTGTCCACTAGTGCCACCTCTCTGCACGTCCCTCTGACAGCCTTGGTGCTGGCTCTCTCTGGACAGTCTTCAGGTCTACTCCCCCTTCCTAAGCCGGGTGGGCAGATCTGCCTGGCCTTTCTCTGGACTCTGGGCAGTCGGGTCTGCTTGTGAACTGAGCCATCTCCTGCTGCAGAAGTTTCATTACCGCTGCCACCTACACAGCTTTTGGGTTTCTTCATCTCTCATGCCTTCTTCTGGCTCCCATGCAAATTGTACTCAGGGCAACTTCTGCCTCAAATCCTTTCTTTTCTAAGATGATAACCTCAGCCTTTGAAAGGCCTAATTATCTTTATTGTTGGGATGCTACCTAATTGAATGATCATGTATTTAAGCCATCTCTCTTCTGTATGATAGACCTTCTTACATTAGCTAGATTGGAGGTGTGTCCAAAATGTTCACTAGGCTTATTATGTAATTAAAGTACAATTTTTTTTTGCCAACAATAGCCATTTCTTATTTTTATTTTTTATTTAAAAATAACTATGGACAAGACGTGGTAGTGCATGCTTGTAATCCCAGTGCTTGGGAGGCCGAAACAGGAGTATTGAAAGTCCAAGGCCAGCCTCAGCAACTTAGTGAGGCTTTCAGCAAGTTCGTGAGACCCTATTTAAAAAAAAAATTAATAAATAAATTGGGCTGGGGGTGTAGCTCAGAGGTAGAATGCCCCTGGGTTCAATCTCTAGTACTATAAATAAATATTTACTGAGGTATAATTTAATGCAATAAAATGAACTGTGTTGTGTGTGTGTGTGTGTGTGTGTGTGTGTGTGGTTGGAGATTGATCCCAGAGTAAAATGAACATACTTTAATATGCATTCTGATGAGTCTCAGCAAATTGATATAACCACATTAGACTACTGCAATCAAGAACATTTATAGCACCCCAAAGAGTTCCCTTGTGGTCCTTTCCAATCAATTCTCCCCTTCATCCTGGGCCCCCAGGACAAACCAATTAAAAATCACTGGTCTAGTTTCTGGCACTCTAGATTTGACTAGTCTTTTCCCAGTTTCGTATAAGTGAAATATAAAATATACACTTACATCTGGCATCGTTTGTTGGCTTACTATTTTGGATATTTATCTGTGTAGGTGTAAATAGTTCCATCTTATTGCTGAATAGTAATTCTATTCTATGAACACACCACAATCTGTTTTGCAGTTCTTCTGTAAGGCATAATGAGTTATCAGAGTTCAGGTCCCCAAATGGCCTTGACAGACCCAGCTCTCTCCCTCTTGCTTGCAATTTTCCTGCACGACATAATGAAAAAATGTGGCATCTTAAGATATGGAGGAGTTGCCAGGAAGCGCCCAGCCTTTGTCCTTGTCCACCCTAGATCAGGATGTCCTGCTACTCTTGAGTGGAAACTCTACTCAAGAGCTAATCAAGTATCCCCTGGGTCATAAAACCCAGAGCAGATCTCTTTCCAAGTCCCCTGGCAGCAGCACAGAGCAGAGCACTTGCAGACAGGCCTCCACCTAGGGCAAGCATTCTATCCCCGGGCTACATCCTCGGCCCCTAGAATTAATGTTTAAATATTGGTCTTGTTTTTCTGTGATATTGTTAAGCTTAGTTATTAATCATGTTTTGTACCAGATTAAAGAAATTTCCTCCCAATCTTAGTTTGTTGTTGCTATTTTTTATTTTTATTTTTATTTTTTTTGGTACTGGGATTGAACCCAGGGGCATTCTACATCTAAGCCACACACCCACCCTTTTTTTATTTTCTATTTTGAAACAGGGTCTCAATGAGTTTGCTGAGGGTCTTGCTAGGTTGTTGAGCCTGGCCTTGAACCTGTGATCCTCCTGTCTCAGCCTCCCAAGTACTAGGATTATAGGCATGTGCCACCACCACTGTGCCCAGCTGTTGAGAATTTTTATCATGAATGAGGGATGAAATTTGTCAAGTACTTTTTCTATATCAATTGAAGTGATAGCATTCTGGTTTTTTAGACTTTTAACAGGGTGAACTCCAGCTATTTGTGTGTGTGTGTGTGTGTGTGTGTGTGTGCGTGTGTTGCCCCTGGCATTGAGCATACTAGACAAACACCAAACAACTGAGCTATACTCTAGCCATTGGTTTCTAAATATTAAGAATAAATTTCACTTTATCCTTTTAATGTATTGCTAGGTTTGATTTGCTAATATTTTATTAAATTTTGTACCTATGTTATCTTTTGTATCCCCCCCACTATATTTATCATATTATTACAGGAGACTGTACTTTTTCTGTTAATTACTGTGTATTAGCCCATTGTGTGAATATTATGTAGTATCTATTTTGTTGATAGATATTTAAGTTGTTTCCTATTTGGGGCTATTATGAATATTCAGTGCTGGTAAGGACATTTTTGTACAATTTGTTTTCATGGACATGTGTATGCATTTCAGTTGAGCACATACCCAGGAAATGAATTGCCAGGCCTTAAATACACATGTTTAACATTTGTACACACTATTTGAGCTGAGCTATTTGTGCTAATGGGACATCACCAGCACATGAGAGTTCTGGTTGCCCCACGTCCTTGCTAACGTTTTTTTCCATTTTTGACTTTCTGGTGGCTGTGCGGTTGTATCATATTATGGTTTTAAACTTCCCTGATGACTAGTGATGTTGAATACCTTTTCAGGTGTTCCTTAGCCCTTTGGATAGCTTCTTTTGAGAAACTCAAATCTTTTGCCTATTTTTCCATTGGGTTATCTCTCTACTATTGTTTCATAAGATTTCTTTATATATTATGGATATTAGTATTTTGTAGGACAGATGTATTGAAAGCATATTTTCTTTTTTATTAATTGGCGCATCGTAATCATACATCTTTGTTAGGTACAAGCTGATAAAGGCATACATGCACACATTTCTCATTTAACCCTTCCCCAATTCCCATCCCACTCCCTCGCCCTCCCTCCTTCTCAGGTTCAGTTTAGTGACTGACTTAGATATATTTGTGAAAGCACATCATGTGCAGGACAGATGTGTGAAAGCGTATTTTCTGTGACTTGCCTTTGCATTCTCACTTGACTTTTTCCCCACTTTGTGGATCAGATTCTCTTTTTCTTGACATGGTCTTTTACAGGGCACATGGTTTTTAATTTTTTTTCTTTCTTTTTTAGTACTGGGGATTGAACCTAGGGACACCTGCTGCTGAGTTATATCTCCAGTCCTTTTTATTTTGTTTTACTATTTTTAAAATTATTGAGCAGGGTCTCACTAAGTTGCCCAGGCTTACCTTGAACTTGTAATCATCCTTCCTCAGCCTCCCCAGTCACTACAATTATAGGTGTGTGCCACTGTACCCAGCCAGAAGTTTTAGTTTTATAGGTTTACATTTGGAATTATAAACAATATTGTCTTCCTATGCATGAATGTATAATTTCCCTCTATTTAGTTCTTCTTTGATTTCATTCATTAAAGTTTCGTAGTTTTCCTCGTATAGCTCTTTTACATATTTCGTTAGATTTATACCCAAGGAATTAATTTTGGGGGATGTTAAGATAAATGGTATTGGATTTTTTATTTCAAATTTTATGTGTTCAATATCTACTTAATATATAGGAAAGTGCCGGGCGTGGTGGCGCACGCTTGTAATCCCAGCATTCGGGAGGCTGAGACCGGAGGATCTGGGTTCGCGGCCAGCCTCAGCTACCTAGTGAGGCACTCCGCAACTTAGTGAGACTCGGTTTCAAAATAAAGAATAAAAAATAGGACTGGGGGTGTAGCTCAGAGGTAGAATGCCCCTGAGTTCAATCCCCAGTACCGCACACACACACACACAAAAAGTGATTGACTTTTGTATATAACTTTCATTCTGTAACTTCAGTATAATTGCTTATTAGTTCCAGGAGGGTTTTTTGTTTGTTTGTGGTTGTTGTTGATGATTCAGATTTTCTGCATGTCATCTATGAATGATAATTTTATTTCTTCCTTCTCAACCTGTATTCTTTTTATTTGCATTAACTAGGACTTCCAGTGCAATGTTGAGAAGGAGTGATGAAGGGGGAAGATATCTTTGCCTTATTCCTTGTTTCTTGAGTTTCTCACCATTAAGTATGATGTTAGCTGTAGATTTTTTTTTTTTGTAGATATACTTCATCAAGTTGAGGACATTCCCCTCTATTCCTAGCTGACTTTTTTAAAAATCATGAATGGGTGTTTTGTTGTTGTTGTTTGTCAAAATGCATTGATTTATATGATCGTGTGGTTTTCTTTTTTAGTTTGTTGACAGGATGGATTGTATTAATTGATTTTCAAATGTTGAACTAGCCTTATATACTTGGGATAAATCCCACTTGGTCATGTTGTGTAATTCTTTTTACATACTATAGGCTTTAATTTACTAATATTTTGTGGAGAATTTTTGCATCTAGGTTCCTGGGAGATATTGGTCTATAGTTTTCTTTTCTTGCAATGTTTGATTTTAGTACTTGATTAGGGTTAGCTTCATAAGTCAGAAAGCCTTTGCTTTCTCTTAAGTTGTTTCCACTGTCATTTAAAATTCTATCCAAAGGGAAAAGGCCCCCACCCCATCCCTGAATGAAGACAGGATTCCCAGCAGACCCTACAGTTTGCCAGTTTCCTTCTATATAATAAAGTGTCCCTAGATGCACTGAAAGAAACCTCAAACAAAAGAATACACTGTATAATTTCATTTTATGAAATTGTAGAACAGGTAAAACTAATTCATGGAAGGAAGAAAAAAACAGTATTTGCCTCTGGGAATATGCTGATGGATATTGATTGTGAAAGGGCATGAGGAACTTTCTGGATCATTAGTAATGTTCTATATTTTGCTAGAGGTATATGTTGTAAAAGCATATGCATTTGTTAAAGCTCATCCACTTAAGATTTGTGCATTTGAAGCTGGGCATGGTGGCACATGGTTGTAATCCCAGTATTTAGGAGGCTAAGACAGGAGGACTGCAGGTTCAAGGACAGCCTCAATAAGTAGTGAGACTCTCATCAACCTAGAGAGACCCTATTTCAAAATAAAACTAAAGCAGAACTGGGGGTGTAGCTTGGAGGTGGAATGCCCCTGGGTTCAATCCCCAGTATCTCTCTCTCTCTCACACCCACACACACACATTTGTGCATTTGGTTGTTGTGCTAGCATTTTGCCTCTGTGACAAAATGCCTGATATAAAGAAAAGGGGGGGAGGCTTATTTTGGCTCAAGGTTTCAGGACTGTCATGGTGGCTTGGCCCTGTTGCCTTTGGGCCTGTGACGAGCAGAAGATCCTGGCAGAGAGCATGTGGTGGAGCAGAGCTGCTCACTTCATGGTAGCCAGAGAGCAAAGAGAGAGGAAAAGACTGGGGCCCCAATGTCCTCTTTGAGGACACACCCCCCAGTGACCTAACTTCTCCCACTAGGCTGTACCTCTTAAAGTTTCCTCCACTGCCCAGTAGTTCCACAGGCTGACAAAAAAGCTTCCAACAGGTGAGCCTGTACAGGACACCTCAGATCCAAACCATAACAATAATACATAAACTTTGCCCCAAAGAAATTATAGAACTGTAAGGAAATATTGAACTCTAGTTAATAATGTTCATGCTAATGTACATGTAATAAAAGGGGAAGTGTACTAAGGTCTACAGCTTACTTTGAAATGCATCAAAAACAATTCAGATTGCTGGAGAAACAGAGAGATGGTTAATTAGATTGATGATAAAGCAACCAAAGTAAAATGCTATGATAAAATCTATGTAGTCGACAGAAAATGTTTGCTTTAGAATTCATTCAATTTTTTCCATGTTTGAAAAGTTATATAATAAAATAATGAGAAATAAAAAGTTCTTTAAAGTTCAGCATGGCTTAAGGAATGTTCTTTGTTCTGGTCCTGGGCAGAGTGCCCTGCTGCTCAGTGCTCTGGCTTCCGCAGCTCCTCGGACTCTTCTGTGTGTGGCTATCTGTCCTATGGATCTCTCCTCTGGAAAGTGGCTTCCTCCCTTCAGAGTCCTGAGTATCTTTTGCAGATGACTCACAGTCTCTGCCCAGATAAGATCTCAGTTCCTTTTCAAGCATTTGAGTCTTGATCATGTGCATTGTTGAGGTTTGTTTCCTCAAATGCTGGCCACAGTGAGGCCAGAAAAGGCTGGCTTTTACTTCTCCTGAGCACTGCATCTGGCCACCCCATGAAGGGCAGGAGCAGCTCTACTCCACAGGGCAGAAATGCCCTCTCAGCATCTCCATGGCTCCAGAGGGGACCTGGTTAACCATCTGACACACACCACCTTAATGAATGGAAAGTATTTGGCTGCTGCCCCCTGGCACCATTAGTCTTTGGAGAGCAGGACTGGTACTGAAAAAGAGAAGGGTCTATAGAAGAGCTGCAAAGCCCAACAGCAAGGATCAACTGATCAGAAAAGATGCAAAGTAGCTCATTTGTGTGTGTGTGTGTGTGTGTGTGTGTGTGTGTGTGTGTGTGTGTGTGTGTGTGTTTCTGGGGATTCAACCCAGGGGCATTTTATCTCTGAGCTATACTCCCAGGCCATTTTTTATTTTTTTGAAACAAGGTCTTCCATCTCAGTACTAAGGAGGCTCAACCCTGCTTAGCTTCCAAGATCAGGTTCTCACTAGGTTGCTGAGAGTCTTCTGCATTGCTGATGCTGTCCTCTAACTGGCAATCCTCCTATCTCAGTCTCCCAAGTACTGGGATTATAGGCATGTATTACCATGCCCTGCTGGAAGTCCAAATATTAATTAATGTACTGGAGATTGAACCCAGGGGTATTCTACCTCTGAGCTACATGCCCAGCCCTATTTTATTTTTATTTTGAAACAGGGTCTTGTTTGGTTGATGAGAGTTTCACTGCTTGCTGAGGCTGTCCTCAAACCTGCGATCTTCCTGCCTCAGCCTCCCAAGTACATAGGTGTGTGACACCATGCCTGGCTAAAATTTTTTTTTAATGATAATACTCAATGCTAGCAAGGAAGCAATGAGAGGGCACTTTTAGACATTACTATTATCCCCAGCACCACACACGATAAAAGGAGGTTTTTATTGAAACACTGCAGTTTATTTATTGGTGCATTGTAATTATACATCATAATGAGGTTCACAGTGGTGGAAGCATGCATGCTCGCAGTGCTTGATGTTTCCCTCCAAATCCTCACCGACTCCCTCCTCCTCCCCGTACATAATATTGAAACTGGAAATACTGTAATTTAACAATATGTTTAAAAGGTCATCTATTTTGAATCAATATGTTATATCCAAGGCTATACCTATTCCAATTGCAAAAGATTAAGATGTTTTCAACGATCTCCATATAGATATTTAACAAGTTACTTTTGAGGTAAGATAGAAGACATAAAGATAGGTAGAAAAGAGACATGAGGGAGAAGAGTGACCATGATTTAAAGTCAAGCTTCAAAGGAAGTCCAAGGGTGTGTGTGTGTTTCTGGGGATTCAACCTAGGGGGCACTCAATCTCTGAGCTACACCTTCAGGCCATTTTTTTTTTTTTTAAACAGGGTCTTTCATCTCACTCCTAAGGAGGCCCAACTCTGCTTAGCTTCCAAGATCAGGTTCTCACTAGGTTGCTGAGAGTCTTCTGCATTGCTGATGCTGTCCTCTAACTGGCAATCCTCCTGTCTCAGTCTCCCAAGTACTGGGATTACAGGCATGTACTACCATGCCTTGCTGGAAGTTCAAATACTAATTGATTGTTAATTAATTAATGAATTAACTGGAGATTGAACCCAGGGGCATTCTACCTCCAAGCTATACCCCCAGCCCTGTTTTTTTAGTTTATTTATTTTATTTCCAAATTGGGTCTCACTAAATTGATGAGACTAGCTTTGAACCTGTGATCCTCCTATGTCAGCCTCCCAAGTGCTGACTGGGATTACAGGCATTCACCACCACTCCTGGCTGAAAGTCCAGATTTAAAGCTTTACTTTCACATACTTCATTCCCAAACAGCACTATTAAATCAATTATTAGACCTTGTCGGTAGGTCTATCAATCACTTCTCGTCTGATCTGGACCTGAAAGAAAAGGAGGTGTGAAAATACCTTTGTTCAACAAACAGATATTTTTGTGTTTTATATTTTTAGGACCTGATTACTTCATCTATGTTTCATACTTTCTATCAAATCTTCTATGTCACACCAATGTAGTACTGTTTAAATTTACAAAGCAGATCAATAAAATCCCCCTGATGGGGGAAATTATTGGAGAATTTCAATCAGAAACAAGGAAAGGAAACAACCCCTTAATCAGTAGTAGGTACTGATTAATATATCCAGTCTCTAGAACAAAAGAAAACTAAAAACATCCTCTTAGTCATGCCTTTAAACTACAGGTTTTGCATGTATAAATATGCCTAACTAAGTTGTGGCTAGCACGGTCCTCTCCAATGCCCACATTCCACTGTTTCTCAGAGTGCCTGCTTCTTTCCTTCTCTCAGTACAGTCTGTGCCTCACTTTGCCCATCCAGAATTCCTTTCTTGGACTCATGGCTGAGTTGAAATCCTCCTCCCTCTTAGAGGACCTCCTCATGATCACTGTCCTGGTGACATCATTAGAATAGAAAGAAATTGCCTATCAGTGTATCAATTAAATTATACTTTAACAATGTGCTAAAAATATTACGCAGGCTTTTGGGGGGAGCCCAGAGAATCATACATGCATTCTACCACTGAACTATACCCCCAGCTTGATCAAAGCCTTTTGTAAGCCCAGAGTGGTGGCACACACTTGTAAACCCAGTACTTGGGAGGCTGAGACAGGAGGATCATAGGTTCATGGCCAGCATCAGGAACTTAGTGAGGCCCTCCATAACTTAATGAGAACTGTTTCAGAAAAAAAAAAAAAAAAAAAACAAAAAAAAACAAAAAAAAAAAAACCCCCAGTACTTGGGAGGCTGAGGCAGGAGGATCATAGGTTCATGTACAGCCTGGTAGGAAGTGTAGATTGGGCTGACATTCCAATGAATATACAAGTTTTTGACCACTCTGGTTTTCATCAATTTCACTGAATTTACTCCAATCCTTGTTTATCTTCTCCCAAAGAATGCTCCTTTCTGTTACAAAACTGAGTCTGTGTTTTCTGATTTGCAAATCTATTCTGCACTCAAAACTATCCTTGCTTTATTTTAACCTCATTTATTTATGATTCCTGGGTTTACAAGATTGACAATGGAATGTATTTAAAGAAGCAATATTGTAAAAGGCTTCTTTACAATTTCTTAAAAATAAACTTGCAAAATCCATCTTGCTTATAATATGAAGGCCACACAGATCCCAATTTAGAATTGTACTGCTGGAAATGTTAAGTGTGTAGGTAGAAGGAACCAACCCCCCTTGCTGCAGAGGACAGCTCTGTCTGTCAGGTTGGAGCAAATGCATTACAAAATTTTCTAAGAGTGTAATTGCAAGGCAGGGCTGGAACCATCTACACGCTTGTATCAGTCCTACCAGTAACTCCTGAGTAAGATTCTTATTCTACTATCCAAATAAAATCTCAATCTGTTGGATTATCCGTATACCTCTGCAAAGTCACTGTGGCCAGAGATTCTGTGACAAAGCCTGCCATGTGTCTACTCCAACACATACTCTCCTTCCCCTGTGTTCGTCTTTGAATATGGTTCCTCTCCTCTAAAACTCATGTTGAAATTTAGTCCCCATTAGGAGATATTAAGAGATGGACACTTTCCGAGGGGGCTAGGGCTCTACCATTTGTGCGATGAAGGGATTGATGGGTTGAGGGGCTGCTGAGTTATCTCAAGTGGGTCTGCTATAAAAGCCTGCTTGGCTAGGTCTCTCATGTGCTTCCTGACTCTCCTCATGCGAGGCCTTGCACCATCTTATGACTTTACCATCAAGAAGGCCCTCACCAGATGCAGGCCCTCAACCCTGAACTAGAATCATGAGCCAAAATAGAAATCTTTTCTTTATAACTCACCCAGTGTGGAGTATGGTGTTATTAGCAACAGAAAATGGATGAAGATCCCTGGTTAATGAAGTTCTATTTCTGTTGGCAGTGTGCCAATCTCTCTTGTAGCTTGGCACAGCTATGTGGTTCAACTCTGGCCATGGATATATAAGCAGAAGTGTGTGTGGTCCTTTATGGAAAGAGCCTAATTAGTTTTTCTATTCTTGCTGCAACAAAAATTTGCTACTACAAATTTTATGGCTTAAAATAACAGAGATTTATCATCCTACCCTTCTGGGGATTGAACGTGTGACATGAATATCATTAGGCTGAAGTGAAGATGTCACAGGACTATTTTCCTCCATCTTCAAAGTCAGTGAGAGCTGTTGAGTCATTACATCACACCACTCTGACACTCGCTATCTGCTTGACTTCTCCACCTTAAGGAATTTGTGATTACACTGGTCTCATCCAGACAATCCAGATCTTCTCCCTATCTTAAAGTCAACAAATTAGCCACCTTACGTCTATCTCCAACCTTATTTGGCCTTTGCTGTACAATCTAACATAGCCACAGGTTCTGGAATGAGTACTTGCACTTCTTGGGTGATATCATTATTCTGCCAACAATGAGTCTCTAGAAAATGAGCACCCTTTTGTCCTTCTTGCTACTTGTGGCATGTACACTTCTTTTTTTGTGTGTGTATGTATGTGGTACCAGGGATTGAACCCAGGGGCATTCTACCTCTGAGCTACACCCCCCAGTCCTATTTTTTATTCTTTATTTGGAAACAGGGTCTCACTAAGTTGCAGAGGGCCTCACTAAGTAGCTGAGGCTGGCCACGAACCTGAGTCCTCATGTCTCAGCCTCCCAAGTACTGGGATTACAAGCATGCACCACCATACCCGGATGCATGTCCACTTCCTGAACAAGGTACTGTGATTTGCGGCCTGGCAGGGCCTCCTTTTGGCATTTACTCTAAAGAAAGGGGGAACTGTTATCAATAAAATGGGAGAAGGGATACAATATAGATAAAAAACACCAGACGCCTATGAAAATGTTTGCTGCAATCTTGCTGCCTAACTATAATCAGTTTGCAACAACATTGATTCACCTATTTTTAGCTTGCAGGTCTTCAGCTGCTGGTGGCACTGCCAAGTTTGTCTGGGATCAGCTGGACTTGACTCTAGGCAGTGGGTCAGGTTCAGGTATGTTCTACCTGTCTCTTATCCATCTGGTAACATCTGCTCTTTGAGCATATTCTTCTTGTAGCAAATGGCAGGAATGTAAGAGGGTAATCCTCAGCAAGTAAGTGTGCTGAAACTTATGTCTCATGGCATTTCACTGACCAAAGTAAGTCACGTGACCAAGCCCAGCATCAAAGAGGAGGTGGGGAGCACCTTAGTGGTAGAACAATGATTGTGACCTAGGACTTGCTAGCTCCCATGCCTCTTATCTTTTTCTAGATTGTTGGTCTCAATTATTCTCTTACTCCTGACAACAGAATTACTCATCCATGTCCTTTTCCATGAAACTCTGTATTGTCTACTGGAATAGGCATAGTGAATATTCAGTCCTGTTGACTTAGGACTTGGCCATGAGACTTGTTTTGTTTTGTTCATGGTACTGGGGCTCAAACTCAGGGCCTCAGCATATAGACAAATGCTCTGCCACTGAGCTATATCCTCAACATGAGACTCATTTTGATCAATGAAATGTGAGAAGATATTATTACCAGAGTACAGTCTTTGACGAGGTCAAATATTTTCGTTTGGCCTCTTGTACTTTCTTCAGCATTGCAATTTCACCACCTAGTGAGGTTCAGAGTTATAGAAGCACACATGCACACAGCACTTGGACCTCATCCTGCTCCCTCCCCTCCTCATACATGTTATGAAATTGGTATTGTACACGGCATTATTTGAACTGTTTCCTCCTTCAAGTCTCCTCCCCCACCTTCCTTCCCTTCCACTATTCTACTGGTAACTCTCCTTATTTATCTGAAGTCCCTTTTGCTTCCAATTTCTCTGTAGCTTCCACATATGAGAGATAACACACCACTGTTCCCTTTCTGAGACTGGCTTACTTTACTTAGCATAATATTCCCCAGTTCCATCCATTTACCTGCAAATGACGTAATTCTGTTCTTTATGACTGAGTAAAATTCCATTGTGTGTATATACCAGTTTGTAATCTATTTATCAGTTAATTGACAGCTAAGCTGGTTCCATAATTTGGCAATTGCAAATTGTGTTGCTATAAACATGGATATGAATGTATCATTATAATATTCTATCTTCAATTCTTTTGGAAAGATACCCAGGAGTGGTATAGCTGTGTCATATGGTGGATCCATTCCGTCTTCTGAGGAATCTTCACACTGATCTCCATAGTGGCTGTACAAATTTGCAATCCCACCAACAGTGTATAAGGGCTCCTATTTATCCACATTCTCTCCAGTATTATTGTTTGTATTCTTGATGATTGTCATTCTAACTAGAGTTAGATGGAATCTCAATTTATTATTTTAATTTTGGTGGTAGTAGGGATTGAACCCAGGGCATTCTACCTCTCAGATATACCCCCAGCCTTATTATTTATTTATTCTGAAACAGGGTCTCACTAAGTTGCTGAGATTTGGCCACAAACCTGTGATCCTCCTGTTTCAGCTTCCCAAGTCCTGGGATACAGGTATGTGTCACCATGTCCAGCTTTAATGTAGTTTTGATTTGCATTTCCCTGATTGCTAGAGATATTGAATATTTTTTCAGATGTTTGTTGGCCATTTGTATTTCTTCTTTTGAGAAGTTAAACTGTCCATTTTTTGATTGGGTTATTTGGTTTTTGTTAGGGTTAAGTGCTTCCTTTAAAATTGCTTTGAAAAAAGATCACATTCATGTAAGTTTTACTATAGTATATTGTTATAATTATTCTATTATGTTATTTTTAATGTCTACTATGGCTAATTTATAAATTAAAGTTTATCATGGGTGTGTATGTATAGGATAAAACAGTATCTGTAGGGTTCAGTAATAACTCCAGTTTCAGGCACCCATGGGGGGTATTGGAATGTATCCACAATGGTTTAAAGGGGCTACTGTATTTTCAAATAAAATCACATTTACAAGCACAGAGTTTAGGACTTGGACATATTTTGGGGGGAGGGCACTTGGGGTTCCCACAAATAACCCTCTTAGGCTACTCTACATTCTCCCCTCCTAAATGCAGAATCCTGTGCTACCGTTGATACTCCCCAATTTCCCTGGGAAAACTTTATGGAGCTAACTTTACAGCTACATAAAAAGGAAAGTATTTGCAGTCTAGACTTGTTCATTCCTTACTTACCAAGAATGCTCATTGAAAATCATAAAACAGCCGGGCATGGTGGC
>PVLC010007046.1:0-65694 GCA_004027655.1 Graphiurus murinus | reverse complement strand
GGGTCCCTTTTCAAAATGGGTTATCCATTACTATCTCAATTCTTATTCTAAATGTTTCATATTGAAAAATACAAGTACCTCTCTTCTCAAAATTCATCTTGCTTCAGTGAAGAAAATTTAAAGTCTAAAACATAAAGCACGTTAAGCATGTGGAAATAGTATAGATTCAATCACATAATTTTTCAAAGGGACAGCTTTCCTAAAAAACACACCATTCTTCCTCTGACATCCTGTTCAATGGACATATTACTTGCTGAAATCACACATTCTTAACTAAATTTAATATGAATGTGAGCAGAAAAGAGATACTGGCCTATTTCCATACCAAACATCTGATAACAATTGACTACTCATTATGCAAACAGGCTCTGGATAAACATCCTAAAAACCAAGTACAAGCCGGGTGTAGTGGTGCACACTTGTAATCCCAATACTTGGGAGGTTGAGACACAGGAGGATCCAGGTTCACAGCCAGCCTCAGCTACTTAGTGAGCTCCTCCGCAGCTTAGTGAGACCCTGTTTCAAAATAAAGAATAAAAAATAGGACTGGGGGTGTAGCTTGGAGGTTGAATGCCCCTGGACTCAATCCGCAGTACCGCAAAAAAAGAGAGAGAGAGAGACAATCACCCTGAATCGTTTAATTGCAATAATTCTTCTATTAAGAAACATGCATCCTGATGTTTCTAAAAAAGAAAGCATCAGTCTCACATCTGCAAGAAAGAAAGAAAACAAAATAAGGTTTTTCTTTTTTTTCAATCCAAGAGTGTATTCATTATTTGACTGTGTAACAGCATTACAAGACTGAAGAAAGAGTAGAATGTCTGCTTAACCAAAATATGCGATTTCACCTTCTATTACTGATAGTCTTTGGGCAACTGAACACTTTATATTTTGTCTACTGAGCACTTTACATTTCTCACTGGATGAATACAAACTCAGAGAATGGAGTACAACAAATAATGCTAAGTATTCCTTACCTATAACTGAACATTTAACTTCCCTCAGTATAATGCTGAAAATATATCAGACATTGAAATACTTTAGAAAATCAAATGAAAAACAAATCAAACATCTCGACTCACAAAAAAGAAAACATACATATGTGACTTGTTTCAAAATGTCTTCTGTGTACTGTACTTCTCCATTAATCATAAGGCAGAAAAAGGGCTGAGGGTGTAGGTCAATGGTACAGTACTTGCCTACCATATATGAAGCTCTGTGTTTAATCATGACGGGGAGGGGGGGCAGCAAAAGCACAGGATCCTATAGAAAATTGTTCCATATTATTTTAACCTTAAAAATGCATTCAGTAAAATGTCATCAATAACAATACATTCGATTCTGAACGGATATTAAGAACCACATTTTTATAGTCATCTCAGTTCTGGAGAAAAAAAAAAGGCCAATTAATTGATCAAAAATTTTATTCATCTTTAGTGGACAATGTAGTATATATACACACATACATATACATACACACATACACACACACACACACACACACACACACACACACACCCCACAGTGTTTTATTCAGCCATAAAGAATAAAAATGTGTCATTTACAGGAAAATGGATGGAAATAGCACTAAGTGAAATAAGCCAGACTCAGAAATAAGTCAAGTATGTGGTGTGTGTGTGTGTGTGTGTGTGTGTGTGTGTGTGTGTGTGAGAGAGAGAGAGAGAGACAGACAGACAGACAGACAGACAGACTGACTGACTGACTGTGGAATCAACCCAAGGGCATTCTAGCTCAGAGCTACACCTTCCAGCCTTTTTTTTTTTTTCCCCTTTAAACAGGGTCTAAGTTGCTAAAGTTGGCCTTGAACTTGCAATGCTCCTTTCTCAACCTCCCAAATAATGGGATCACAGACATGCACCACTAACCCTGGCTATATTTTCTATGTGGGAGCTAATTAAAAAAAAAAGGAAAGAAATGGGAGGGGCTGTCTCATAAAAATACGAGAGAGACTAGTAGAGAATAGGAAAGGGACCAGGGGGAGGAAAGTGAGGGAAAAGGGAGAGAATGGGGAATGAAATTGACCAAATTATGTCCATGTGTGAATATATAACAAATCTCATTATTTTGTATATGATGTACAACCAAAAAAATCATTTATTCATCTTAATACCAATAACAATCCCCTATTACTGCCTTGCATCTCCTTTAAAAAAAAAAAAAACCACTAAATTTTAAGTAATAAATCTGAAAAGACTAAAAGAATGTGTGAACCAAAGTATTAACAGAATTCCAGGCAATATTCTTTTCTCCCAAAAGCAACTAGCAAAAAAAACAAAAAGAAAGAAAGAAAATGACAACTCCTTTTAAAACTCATCTCCTTCCTTCTCACAGAAAAGGTTATAGTTTTGCTAAACATGTCTTGCTTCTAAAATGACTGTTTAGTCACAGATAAGGAAACTATCTCAAAACCAAAAATAAGGGAGGAAGAATGTACATCGGGTCTTCAGAAAGGCTATGCAGGGACACATGGACACACACACACACACACACACACACACACACACACACACACGAATACACCAAAACAAAAAAGATAAAAATTCAAGAATAATTTTTAAGTTTTTTATTACAAAAATATATGCTTCTAGTTTTAAGAAAAATCAACCATATGATAGGCAAAAGAAGTAAAATTCCCCCCAACAAAATCTTGCCCATTTACTTGACTGCTCATCTCCAAAGACACCAACTATTCAACAGTTGCTTGTAGCCTTCCAGATATCCCCCCCCCCGGGGTACTGGGGATTGAACTCAGGGGCATTGTACCTCTAAGCTATACCCCAGCCCTATTTTTTATTCTTTATTTTGAAACCGAGTCTAAGTTGCGGAGTGCCTCACTAGGTAGCTGAGGCTGGCCGCGAACCCGGATCCTCCGGTCTCAGCCTCCCGAATGCTGGGATTACAAGCGTGCGCCACCACGCCCGGCTATACAAAACTTTTGACTTGATTTAAAATCAAATATTCTGGTCACCTTTCATCGTTAGAACATATAAATTTACTTCATTTTCATGGTTGCATAGTATTCTGTTAAGTATTGCTTAACCAGTTCCTTTCTGATAGAAACATAGGTTGATTCTAGCTTTTCAGTATTGTAAACCATATGGCAATGAACATTCCTATACAGAATATTTTTATGAATTCATAACAGTATTGCCTGTAGGATAAATTCCTAGATGTGACATAAAAAAGAGTGTGCCAAGCAATAAATAAGGTAGGTAGTATTCTCTTCTCCCATCTCCTCAAACATTTTTGGGTCATTATTATCTAGCTATCTTTAGTCTTCACCAATGTGGTGGATGGAAATGTCATCTCATTTGCATTTATGAAGATAAATATGTTTATAAACTATTTGCCTTTGTCTCTAAAATATGTAGCCCACTGTCCTATTATCTACCCTTTTCTTCTTTTTTCTTTTTTAATGAATTATTCTCAGTTAACCGCTTTACTTGCTTTATAGTGTTTTCAGCCATCCATAAACTTTTAGATTTTTATGCAATTAAATTCAGCTGTCTTTCCTTTCATAATATGAATTTTAGGCACTTAAGAGAGGCTCTTGCTAAGGGAAATATTTGAAAAAATTGTTTATGTAATAATTTCTAACTCATTACCTAAATGATGTAATATGTAACAGCACCACCTCCTTTCTCTTCCAATATCATTATTTAACAAAAACAAGTCATCTGCAGTTTTCTCTAAAACTTTCCTATAATCAGCTGATGGGCAGCTCTGAACTAATTACTATACCAAAGGATTAATTTATAATTTTTAAATTCCTTCTTAGAATCTAGGAGTTGTGCAAGGCTTGGTGGTATACACCTGTAGTCCCAGTACTTGGGAGGCTGAGACAAGAGGATCCCAGGTACAACAGCCTTAGCAATTTAGTAAGGCCCCCAGCAATTTAGTAAGACCCTGTTTCAAAATAAAAAATAAAATAGGGCTGGGGGTGTAGCTCAAGAGGTAAAACACCCCTGGGTTCCATCCCTAGTATCATGAAAGAAAGACCAGAGGAGTTGCAAAGTAACTACTAAGTAGGCCTAATTTCTAGCAAGCCCAACTTTCTGCTCCTCAATCCTTAGATAATCTTCAACAGTAAAAATGCAAAACAAACTCCAACAGCTAGATTTTCCCTTGTGCAGCTATAATTTAGTCATCTTTATGAAAGTCAATGAATACTTCCTGTATAAATAAACTTGTAATTTTGCTGTGGCAGAAAACTGCTTATGGTACTATCTCTACAATATTCTGTTCTTTTCCATCTTATGTTCTGAAACAAAAAAGAATTCTACTTCAATTCACAATTAAAAAATAAGCCTCCTAGCCGGGCATGGTGGCACATGCTTGTAATCCCAGTACTTGAGAGGCTGAGACTGGAGGATCTGGGTTCTCGGCCAGCCTCAGCTATCTAGTGAGGCTCTCCGAAACTTAGTGAGACTCTGTTTCAAAATAAAGAATAAAAAATAGGGCTGAGAGTGTAGCTCAGAAGTAGAATGCCCCTGAGTTCAATCCCCAGTACCACAAAAAAAAAAAAAAGAGCCTCTTGAGTTAGTATATTCAAACTGTCCCTTAAAGCTAAATCAGATGTTTAATCTAATCATCCTCTGTTCCGTTCCACATTTGGGGGGGGGGGGGAGAACCTGGTCAGAAGTTTTCTCATAGTGCCAGCTGCCAGGCATTTAACAGTCTTCCATCTCTAAGCTGACTGGCACAATTAATACAACTTGGAAGTTAAGGAAATTGGCAGAACTCAGAGGGGAAAAAAGAATATTTTCCACAATTTGTACAGCACTTGTTTAACATGTAAGTGTTTCCGAAGCAGTGGTCAACTCTTCAAACTATGCTACAAGGATCATACCACTTCAACCACTGCCAGTTCCATTCAGTGGCCTTCTTTCCCTTTGGGAACTATTCAGAAAGTTACTATTTTCTTTTACAACTACTCACCGAGGCCTCTTCCACTGATGAAAGCAGGCAAAGCCCACGCTGTGTGTCTGTCTCCTAGAGAAGATTGCATCTTTTATTTATCGCCCCTTGGCTTTATTTTCACAGTGAATTCCTGGCTTAAATGCAATCAGCCAAGAAACCCTCCCTATGTGCTCTCCTGTCATTCCTCATTGCTTGCAAGCAGAGTCAAGCGCACAGGAAGGAGGGGAGAGAGAAAAAAAAAAAACTCACCATTGCCAGCCAAGCCATAAAAATTTATGCTCTAGTTTGCTATACACTGAGAAACCGTGTATGTGCTTCCATCAGTTTCAAACAGGCAGAAAAAGAAAGAAAAAGAAACAACAAAAAGGTATAACTTCAAAGAATATTAATGAGATGTTAAAAGGGGAAAGAAAAAAAAAAGAAGGATGGATAACCTCAAAAGCTAACCCCACTCTAGACAGAAGGAGAGGGTGCTGTGCAGAGAAAGGCAACACTGGGGGCTGCCTTTGGAAATAAATGACCATGCAGAAAATTACCTTTGCAGATTGCATTAGAATTCAAACTAACCAGACAGGATTAAAACAAATCTTAATTCTCTCTTAGGGCCACTATCCAGACCCCCACCCCATTCTCAAATAGAGGAATCAAAGGAACTGGAGGGAGGGGTGGAAAGACTAAGTTAAAAATCAAAGAGAGATGCTTCCAAATCGAATCCCATTCATTTGGTACTCTATTCACTACAATTTCAACTAAACTGGCATGGGAGGGGATAAGAAAATATGCCATTTGCTATCAGAAAAAAGGAAGGGGAGAAAGCAGTTTCATTATAGCATTGTTCATTTCAATTCAGTTCAAACACTTCCATCGCTATGGCTGGAAAAGATACCTGGACATTAGAGAGAGAGAGAGGAGAGAGAAAAAAAAAAAAAAAAAAAAAAAACACTTCGGAGGTGGAGGGGCAGGGGACGCTTTTAAACTCGGTATTTGAGAAAACTCTGATGGTCTGTCAGAGAAAGGAGGGCTGTGCAGCTTTAAATCACAAGTCCTTCTCTTGCCTTTGTCAAATATCTTCTACTTTACATGCCCTGAAAAGAAATAAAGAGACTCTTTTGTTCGGTTTCCCCTTTACGGAGGATGACGAAAAATTGAAAGGGGCACAAATAAACCTGCAAAGGAGAACAAAGTGCCGGGCCGTGCCGGGCAGCGGTGCCGGGGGAAGCGGGAGCGGCCGCCCGTCCTCGCCTGAGCTCCTGCACCCGGCTGCGCTGTGAGCGGCAGTCCGTCGGTAGGTGCTCCTGGCGGCTCGCCCGAGCTCCGCGACCTGACCCCGGCGCGGACCGAGCTCGGGCGGCCGGCCCGCAGGAAAGGGCAGCGCGAGCGCCTGGCTCGCGGACTCGCGCCCTTGGGACTCGGGGGCGTCCTCGGGGCGAAAAGTCCCACCTCAGCAGGTCCAGCCTGCCGCCGCCTCCCTCCGGTGCTGCCCCGGCCCCGCGCGGCGCGGGGGAGCGGGACCTTCAGAGCAGCGGCCGGCGGAGCTCGCCGCGGCACCCCGGAGCCCGCCCGTCGGAGCCCGAGCGCAGCGGCCGCCGAGCGGCTTCAAAGGCATTCCTCTCCCCTCAGATCGCGGGGGGCAGGAGGGGCTAGGGAAGAAAGCGGGGCGCACCGCACACCGGGTGAGGGGGAGCGCGCGAGCGGCCCGGCCCGGGCGGCCGGCATTGTCTGTGCGGCCCGCGCCCCCTCCCCCGCCCCGCACGGCCCCGCCACACACCCTCGCCGAGCCCCGCCGTCCGCCCGCGCCTTTGTCCACGTCCGCGCCCCAACACCGACCAGCACCCCTCCAGGATGTGCGGCGCGAGGAGGGCGGGGACGGCGGCGCGGGCTAGGGGTGCAGCCAGCCACCCCGCCGACCCGCCGAGGGGCGCGTCCTGCTGATTCATTTCCCACTCGCGCTGGCCCGTCCGGGGAGACGGGGGCGGGGACGGGCGGGAGGAAATGGGCGCTCCGAGCGCTCGGGTGGACCGTCCGGGCCGGTGAGGGCATCGGGCGGGGGAGCGGGCGCGCGCTGGGCGGGGGGCTGCCCGCGGGGGAGGCGCGGGCACCCCCGCCCCGAGGGACTGACGGATGGACGGACGGACGGCCCGCGGCTGCCCCGTGACTCACCGACTTGCAGGACGTTGTCTACGCAGCCGCTCTCCAGCAGCGCGATGCCCCGGCGGAAAGGCAGCCGCGTCTCGTCGCCACTGTCCGCCGCCCCGGCGGCCCCCACCGACGGGGCCCCGGGACCCGCGGCGGCGACGGCGGCGGCAGCGGCGGCGGCGGCCGAGGTGGCGGCCGGAGAGGATGAGGAGCCACCGCCGCCGCCCGCGCCGCCCGCACCGCCGCCCGCGCCGCCGGGGCCGCCGCTGTCGTCGCCGGGGCCGCCCGCGGCGCCGCCGCCGGTGTTGAAGGACGAGTACATGCAGATCTCCCGCTCGCTGCGGGGGAAGGACCAGTAGACTATGCGGCGCTGCACCGGCTCCGGGATGCGCTCGAAGCGCTCTTCCACGCGCTGGAACGGCCACTTCTCCGCCACCCTACGCGCCGCGATGTCCAGCAGCGACTCGGGGCTCTGGGTCTTGCCCGGCGGCAGGAGCCCCAGCGCCGTGCCGCCCCCGCACGCCGCCGCCGCCGCGCCGCCCGCCCGCGGGCCCGGTCGACAGGCAGAGCTGTAGCCGCCACCCGCGCCGCCGCCCCCGCTGCTGCCCCCGCCGCCGCCGCCGCCGCCGCCCGGCCGGCAGCAGAGCCGTTTCGCGGGAGGAGGCTGCTGTCCGCGCTCCGCCATGACCGCGCCGCTTCTAACCCGACAGCGGAAGTGCCGGGACCCTATAAACGGCACAAGGAAGCGCGACACGCACACGCCGTGGCGACGCCACGCTGCCATCTAGGGCCCGCCGCTCCTTGTACGGGCACGAGAGGAGTGGCCTCCGCCGTGACGTCGAGGCCGAGGCGGAGCTCCGATAGGGAGAACCTTGGACTGGGGCGGGGCCTATGCAAATCGCTGGGCTGAAACATAAATAGAGCACTCGGCGGACACGGGGGCGGAGGGGGTGGCGGGGTTGGGTGCCGGGTGGGTTGTGAGAATCAGCCTGTTGTGACGCGGGGGGCGGGGCTCAGGCGGGGTTCCCGCGGGAGGGGGGCGGGCCGCCGGGCTTGGCCCAAGGTGGGTGGGTCTCTGCGCCCCCTGTCTCCCCAACTTACCCTTTAGTTCCCTGCTTCTTTTTGATTTCCGACAAGTGAGGACGCGCCTCGTGGGTCACTTCGGGGAAGGAGGGGGTCTGGGGGTGTGCAGAAAGGAGGGGTCGGGGGCTACTGAGGGCGGGGCCCGCAGTCCGGTTCCCCACCCCCGCCAGCCTGTCGGCTGGGGGGAAAAGCCTCTGGGCGGAGGAGGCGCTTTCAAAACAAAGAAATGCTGCACGGAGCCCGGGGGACGCGGGTGGAGAGGAAGGCGGAGGAGGCGCGGCTGAGGCCGCTGGGCTGCCCGCTTCCCTTCCAGCTAGTCCGGGGAAACTCCCCCCACCCTCAGCCGAGGCTGCGGCGCCGGGAAGGGGGAGGAAGGCTGCACTCGGCGGCTGTTTTCCACTTCACTTTTGCAGACTCGGGTGGGGTAAGAGAGCGCCCGCCTAGCTGCCCTGCGTCCGTTCTGTCCTGGCGGCCCTGATGGGAGCCGTGCCGGCAGAGAGTCCGAAAACGCGCCGAGCGCTCAGAACCTGTCCGCAGCTGCACGACGCGCCCCGAGCCGGCCGCGGGCACCCCGCCCTCGAACTCCCTCAGCCCCTCGGGCCAGGAAGCCGGCCCGCCCGGGTGGAGCCAGGCAGCCGGAGCCGCCTGCTGCCGCGCCGCCGAGACCCCGCTCCAGACGCTGGGCTCTGCAGCTCGGGGTGGAGCCGTCCCCCGGGCAGTGGGTTCTGGCAAACACACCTTTGTGAGTACACACGCCACGGGGACGGGCGCAAACCCCATAGGCGCGTGCACACACGGCCCTGGCGGCTGCAGACGGCAACGGACAGCGCCAGCGAGCGCGCACGGTGCGCACTTGGGTCTGCGGCCGGGCTTAGACCGCGAGTCCAGGCGCTCGGGACGCGCGCCGCGATCCCTGCAGCCTCGGCGGCGCCAGAGCTGCTTGGACTCCGGGGCAAGGCAGCTAGGAAGAGCGAGCAGAGAGCGCAGGTCGCTGGAGAGAAAGCGAGGCGGAGGAGCGAGTCCCGTTCTGAACCGGGAACCCTGCGGACATTGTTCTTCGCACTCCTCGGTGCTCGGTCAGATCTCGTCCAAGCCGCAGACTTAATTACCACGTTAGACACCCTTACTTTTTGCCCCACCTACTGCTCTTACTGTAAACAATGTTACAGATATCGTCCCATTGTTAAAGATAAACCGTATCTTCTTTGACACTTTCACATCTTTTATGGCTATTGGCCGCTACCCACCCGCCTGCCTCCGTGCCTGGATTTAAAGCGGTAGAATGCACTTCGGCGTTTTACCGAAAATCGCCCACTAAAGGTCTAAGGCCGCCGAGACCTTGAGCTCTACGTCGGGCCTTCGGGAGCCCCAGACTGGAGGTCCCTAGGGACAGGACTCTGGCATACTTTCCATAGCTGCTTTCTTGTTAGGAAAATTTTGGTGACATTATGTTTTCGTATATCCGTCCGGTATTTTTCTGGGCACATCCTCCATGCCTAGGAAAAGGCCTGGGCAGAAAACTCGAAGATCATTATGGGCAAGTGAAAGGCAAAGCCTCTCCCTCAGTTGTTTCATTTCTAGATCTAAAAAAAAAAAAAAGTGATAGGGAGAAAAGTAAGTTGAAAAGTAAAATACAATTTGATCTCTACTCTGCCCTCAAAAACAGATTGTGTAATGTGTAGATTACCGAGCATTTTCACAGGCACGCATATGCAAAGACTCACTGAAGTGGAAAGTTAAAGATGACAAAACTGGTGCCCCCAGACAGGATAAGTGACTCATTCGGGGTTATATGGGGTGTTAGTGGAAGAGATTAATTCACATTCAACAGGAAAATAGACACCTTAGGAGGTGCCTAACCTTTAGAGATTTTGATACCATAGTGCACCAAAGAACCTGGATTTAAAGCAGGTGCTCTGGAGGGAACTAATTTAACACTAAATCAAAAACAAATCCAAGCCTGGCATGGTGGTGCACACTTGTAATCCCAGTACTTGGGAGGCCGAGACAGGAGGATCACAAGTTCGCAGCCAGCCTCAGCTACTTAGTGAGACCCTGTTTTTAAACTGAAGAATAAAAGAGGGCTGAGGATGTAGGTTGGAGGTAGAATGCCCCTAGATTCAAGCCCCAGTACCCCCCCCCAATAAATCCAGGGCCACCAGCTCAATCTGACCTACAGCTTCAGACATTGTGACCACTCAACTCCCTCTTTAACTGCCCCTCCTCCTTGGTTTTCCCTGATACTCTGCTATTCCTGAAATGTCTCCAACTCGTTTTCCTCTACCTCATTTTTTAGTTTCTCTTCCTCTTAAGTTGTTTAATGTACCACCCACCCTATAGCCTAACATGGTCTTCTCCATTTTTGGTGACCCACCCCTTGGAGAGTTTCCACCATTCTCCCTAAACTCATTTCCCAAAGCATTGTCCCAACCCTCAGATCATTTAATCCTTCCTGGTGGCCAGCTCACTTCACCACCACTATAAAGACACCTGTGACCTTCTGAATTTCTATTGCTGTTGCCACCTGTTCCTGGGCCCCTAAGCTGTATTCCTCTTTGACTTTGCCTCTTGCCTGTAACTCCCACAGTCTTGCTGTATTGTCTATCCCAGCCTTTCTTGCTGCTCACAGTCAATTATTCCTCCTCTTCACTCTACAAGAGCCTCCTCACTGGCATGTCTGTGTAGCCTTTCCTCCTCCAAATCCTCCTCCACCCAGCTGCTGTGCTTCCTAAAGTACATTTCTGATGGTGTCACCCTCCTGCTCAAGTCCCTTTAAATGGCTCTCTGCTGACTACTGGAAAAAATCCAAATTCAGATCAGATCTTGATCAAACCCAACTTTCTGGTCTTGTCTCCCACTAAAACCCAAAAGAACCTCTTCCAGTTTCTCAACAGGAATTTCATTATGTCCCAACAGAACTTGTCCACCCCAACATTTGCTCAAGACCTTTCTACAGCCTGAAATCTCAGTATCTATCTCTGTCTCTATCCCTCCCTCCCTCCCTCCATGCAACTTGTCAAATTCCTACCCTTCCTTCAAAGATTTGTGCAAATGCCACTTCCTTTGGAAAAACCCACCTGGATGTGTGATCTCTTTCTCCTCAGACCCCTCTGACACTTTGGATCTTTCTTGTGACATTTATACCATTCTGCCTAGCATCACAGTTATATTTACACTTGTCGGAGCCATTGTCTCCTCCTGTTCCCTGGCTAGAACTTCTCTAAGAGTTGAGATTATGTCCCCTCCATCTCTGTAGTCTTTGAGTGCCCAGCACTGCACTGCAAGACTTTTGTCTCCCCAGAAGTTAGCTACACTCATGAGCAGAGTAATGGTATGTCATCTTTGGCTGATGCTTGTGCCATCTCTCATTTTTAACGATTTATAATTTTTTCTGGTGTTCATATAAATCGTTACTAAATTACTTATAATTGCTTTTCCAGCAGGCTTCTACCCCGGGGGACCAAATCAGGGGTAGAGTCGTCTTCAGTGTTGACCATGAAGCAGTGGTGGGAATCAAAGGACAGAAAGTCTACAAGTTCCCATATGCAGTGACTCATCACATCAAATCACACCACATCAGGCAGTGTGGTCAGAAGCTAGGCTCCTCAGCAGACTTCAAAAATAGTACTCCCAGTATCTAAACTGATGAACTCAAGGGAAAAAAAGAACTCTCCTCCCCTACCCAATCACCACCTCCAGCACCTGGCCGATTACAGCTGGATGCATAAATGGATGGATGGCCAAGGAATTCATTACAGTGGAGTCATAGCCAGAGGTCTATCATAGCTCCTCTACCCTCCGGTTAAAATTTTTGAATTAAATTCATTGAAGGTTTGTCAAATTCCTAGAGCAGTGCTTTTCAGAGACCCTTAGGGTGCCCCAGAGCATAATGCCCATGACTTTGGGGACAGGAGCCAGAAATTAATACATAGGAAGTTCCCCATATAGGTCTTCTTAACACGGAAGTTTGAAAACTACCCTTTGGTGGCAAGAACTTCCCGCAGTCCCAGTGCTTGGAATGAGCCTGCAGAAAAAGAAAATGGCATTGCCTCATCATTACTGCTAGTCATCTAGCTAATTAAGATAATAATGCACCATTAGTAGGAAGATTCCAAGACATGAAAATTGGATTAGATCTAAGGAACTTCAAGTCATTTGAAGAGGGACACAAAGTTATGCTCATTTCCATGTTCTTCTATATACTGGGATTTATTTTTGATATTAAAACCAAAGCCAATTATGTTCCATGGAATATAATTCAATTTCTTAGAAGGGAATAAAAGTCTAAAGCAGTGTAGTTAACCTATGAACAGGCCCTAGTCTCCCCTCCAGTGGAATAACAGAGAATTCCACTCTGTGTAGCTAAAACAGATAAAGAGTGAGATATTACAGATGACACTTCATCCATGAAAAATGTCCAGTAGCTGGGCTGGGCATGGTGGTGCACGTCTGTCATCCCAGTACTTGGGAGGCTGAGACAGGAGGATCACAGATTGGAGGTCAGCTTAAGCAACTTAGCCAGACCCTGTTTCCAAATAAAAAAACAATAAGGCTGGGGGTATAGCTCAGAGGTAATATGTCCCTGGGTTCAATCCCCAGTACCATTAAGAAGGAGGAGGAGGAGGAAGAAGAAGAGGAGAAGAAGAATTGATCATTTTTAAACAATTTCTCCATCTTTGAAGAAAAAAAAAAAAGAGTGGTGAAGTTCTTATGAAATAAAAGCATCTCAGAACTATAATGTTTATCAGGTCTGAAAACAATCTTAAAATCTAGTGGTAGCCAAAACAAATAGGAAATGCCACATTTAATTATAGATTTTAGTCTTTCCCCTTATTAATAACTATTTACCAAGTATTTTGCTAAGATTATCACAAAATAGAAGAACTATATTTAGCTGGATACAGTGAAGATAGTTACTTCAGTATTTATCTGTGTTAACTAGGAAAAAACTTTTAAACAGAAAAAGTGATACTACAGAAGAATCATAATTTAGAAAATAAATGATTTCATCAAAATTGTATCAATTTACCAGCGCACTATTTTTCATCTCTGTTATGGTTATGGTACAAGAAAAACACATTTAAAACATTAAATACTAAAGTATGAACATATTTTCTAGAGAACCAAAAGATGTTCTGACATGTATAGAGGATGTATTTGCAGAAAATAATGTCATTCCAAAAATCATTTTGCAAGCATATGGCATAAGCATTTTCCAGAGTGATCAAACAATATTTCATTCATTCTCATTCCTATCTGGAAGAAGTGAAAATGTAGAATTTAGACAACCAGGTAACTTCAGGGGATATATTATGCCTAGATAAAAAGTATTTGCATTTAAGAAAAAAACATTAAAAAGTTAAAATGTGAAAGCCAAACTTTAAAATGGATTTATTAAGGTCATGTTATCACCTACAATATTTTTAAATATTCAAGAGCTCACTCCCTGTCAAAAATAGCATCATGACAATTCAGATGTGAAAAGTGTCACTTCCAATGACTTTGTTCAAACCCAGAATTAGATAACTTGTGAAAATGAAGAGGTTTCAGCAAAAGCTGGTGGTTGTATCAGACATTTTTTCTATATGAAATCTATATTAACTAACACCTCCACAGAAACAGACTACAATAAAACCAGGATTGTGCAGAAGCTTTGTGAGAACCTGTATAGATCTTCCTAGAGAAGACCTACATTTTTAGCACCAATGCTTTTTTATAAAGCTTATCCTGTAGACTAGAAATCTTTCTAAAACATGACATAGTTCCTTGACTCCTTAAGTATATTATAAGAAGTTACTATAAACACAACAATGCCCTTTAGATTTATTAACGTATAAAAGCCCAGACTGCTTATCTGTCCTACTTTACTTTGCCTGCCCTCCCTCCCTCCCTCTTTCCCTCCCTCCCTCCCTTCCTTCCATATTTCCTTCCTTCCTTTCTTCTTTGCATCTTCCTTTCTTTCTTCTCTTTGTTTTCTTCCTCTCTCTCTTTTTTTTTAAACTTAGCTTTTGTGACCTTTTATTCCAGGTTGTTGTTTTGGTTTTTTTGGGGGGGCGGGGGGTCTTCTCTTTTACAGTTGTGCTTTCCCCTGTTAACTTTTTTGTTTGTTTGTTTAGTTAGTTTTTATGGTACTAGAGATTGAACCCAGGAGCACTCTACCTCTGAACTATACCTCCAGCCCTTTTTATTTTTTATTTTGAAACAGGGTCTTGCTAAGTTACCACTTGCTGGCCTCCAACCTGCAATCCTCCTGTCTCAGCGTCTAAAGTACTGGGACTACAGGTGTAAGCCACTATGCTGCTGTCTCCTGTTACTTTTAATTATTATCATATAACCACTCATAACATCCCTTTTCTCTTTCCAAATTATTGTTTCCCCGCTGCTGTGGACTCAGAATGCAAAGAATTTGCTCGATAGAAGTTAAAATAAAAATCAACTAAGTGCCTAATGAGACGCTCCCCTCCAATTAAAATACGCATAATATTTGTCACAATTATTTTGGCATCTTGCGGACTTCCTGGATTCCAGCTGGGCCCCAGATAATAGGGAAGTTATTAAATGGCTAAACAGTGGCTTCTAAGGGGTTAATACAGGATGTTAATTGATGTCCATGATGACTCTGGGGTGCCTACCAAATTGTCATGCAGAAAATAATAAATATTTAATATGATTTAAGCTTAAAGTATTTTATGAAATTACAACCTTCAGAACTTGGTTGTTCACTTCTGTAATCTGTGGCAGTGTTTCAGACAAAGCAGAAGCCACCATTGCCAGGTCACACACAAGTACGGTCTGCTGTGCATTCCTGTTACAGCTTGAGCTCGCCCTGGAATGAGGAAGGATGGAGACCAGACACTTCACAAGCCCGCCCTGGAGAGGTGCCACAAGGCTCTGCATAAGGACTGACCTGGCCTTGCCCACCTCTCCAGCTGGCCTAGCCCCAAGTTCATTCCCTCCATTCTGGAGCTCTGCCAGGGCAGGCTGCTCAGGCCTGCTTTTGGTTCCTTAACACTCATTTCCTCCAAAGGGCCTTTGCCCAAGAGTTCCACCGCCTGGATGCTCTCCTTCCCCAGGCCCTACAGCTCCTGCAGCTCCTGCCTGCTTTTCTGCTACTCAGCTTAATCACACTTCCTTAGGAAAGCCTGGCCACCCTGCCAGGTCAGATCTGCCTATTACACACTTGATCAGTAAATGTGTACTTCTTCTACAGGCCCTTATCTGAGTTGTAACATTTCATTTAGTTGTATGTGGGACAGATTACCTGGAAAAATAGTAGGTGCTCAATAAAAAGCTGCTTACTTCATAGAAGAGAGGGAACCAGGGTGCTGCAGCCAGACTGGCCTCCTCATCGTGGTGAACATCGAGGTGTGCCAGGAGAGTAACTTCCAACAACTTACAGTCTACCAGACTGCTGCCAACGCTCATGGGGCTTTCCTTTCAAGAAAAGAAAATCAACTCGAACATTCAGCAGCATGGTGTGAAGCTATTACTGCTACATTCTGGAAATCGTTGCATTATTCCAAGTAAAGAAATAAGAAGAAAACCTTCCCAAACAAATGTCAAAAACTTTACCACACTGTCATACATGCTGCCTGTAGCATTTGTCTTTTGTTAATTTTTTTTTTCTGGCTTTCGTCTCAAATGTCTCTCAAGTTTTGGCAATTTCAAGTCTTCTAGTTACCATAGAAATAGGAAACAATAATCTCAGAGATTGGAGGGGGAGACCCACTCTGTCAGATTCTAGTATTTTCCGCCTTTGATGTGCATAGAGAGAGTGTTGATTTGGAGGTGGAGTTTCTGTGTCATCAATAAATATTTATTTTTGTGCCTATAATGTGCCAGGCATTGTCCTCTACCAGGAATGTCTTCACCTCCAAACTGCTATGTTAAAGATAAAAGCACTTGCCCAGATGTGAGCTCTCCAATTTGCCCTTAAGTGACATTTAAAATGTTGAGCGTGAACTCTGAGCTCCGTGTGAGGACCTCTCCCCTTTCCCTCCAGGCACCCACACAACCCTTCAGACATTTCTAGAGCTCTTCCCAACACTCTGGAAGCTTGGGTTACAAAACCCATACTGTATAAATTGTCAATTTTAGCGGGGCTTTTTTTTTTCTTGTCTCTATTTAACAGGTAGATAAAAAATATCTTAACTTCCAGAGCAGGAAGTAAACACTTGATGTTGCCTTTGGTTGTTTTGTCCTGTTTTGCACAGGACACTTGACCACTAGTAATTGAAACTTTTGAAAAATCTGAAAAAGGAAAATGGATTACTTATCTCCTTAATAGGTAAATGTTCACGATTTTACATCCTCTTAGAATGGCTTAATTTCTTTCTGACTTGAACCTAGAACCTACATGTATATATATGGCTATATAATACTTGGTTTTAATAGGTTATAATATAGTATATTATAATACTCCACATCTTATACCACTAGAGAGTTTGAAAGTTCCCTGAAGATACAGAATATTTTAAAACCAACTCCCTGTTTGTTTCTGCATGGAAGTTCAGCCTGCCAGTCTCTCCCTCTCCATTTAAGGATTTATCCTCCTCTTGAACATCCATCTAATGAATTGCTCCCCACTACAGCTCCCAACCCCAACTACTTTTACTTGCCTCTCATCTGGCCTTGGAAATACCCAGAGGAGGCCTCTACCTACAAAGTATGTTTGAGCAAAGCTAAGTCTCCAGACTAAGGATATACCCCAATTTATGATTCGACCATTAGAGATTTAATTCTTCTGCACCTTCATGAATTCCCTTTGAAAAATATCCACTTCCTTGAAGGGATAAGACTGGAAGTCATTATCAGTTTGGACTCCCAAAGGATTTCTTAAGCTAACCCTCTGTGGAAAATTAAAGTCAAGACAGGCCCTGCAGTGTGGCACTAGTGGGGAAAGGGACTCTGTGGGGCTGGGGTGGTGCACTGAATGAACTTCACTAACTCCACCTTGGATTTCATTCTTCAATGAATGAACTCTCCTTTTTCCCCCCACATCATCCCCTTCCACCTCTGCTCCTCCTGCCTAACTTGGCTGCCTGTGTGGCAGTGCATGCATAGTATATCTGTTTGTGCAGCCGTCTGTGTCTATATCCTCAGGTCTTTCTTTTGTCATGACACCGGCTTGTCTAGCAATGGTAATCATAAAAAATTAATTCAGATTACTTGTTGGATGATTTAGGTATTTTCAGCTTCATTAGCAGCTAATCACTGCACAATGGATTACTCCTTCAGGGTTTGAAATATGCCTTCGAGGTGGCTAGACTCCCTGGAATGATCCTGTAGGGGACTTCAGGAGGGTTTCATGTATACACAGCGATTATGTCTTTTGTGGCAACACGTGTTTGCCTCTGAAATGGTCTGTGCATGCTCCAGGCAGGTTCCCTTTCTTATTCTCCATTCCCTGCCCCCTCCACCAGCCTCTGCCAGGTCTGCCTTCACATTTCTCAGTCTCCCAGCCTCCCAGAGAGGGTAAAGAGCTCATTTAGGTCTAGCAACACAAGAGGAGTGTCTCAGTATGCTCACAGGTGAAGCAGGCCAGCCAACTGCACCCTATCAGGGTTCAGAGTGAAGCTGGGAGGTGAAAGATGTGTAGCCAGAAGGCTGGGAACAGTGCCAATGGGGACACAGCCAGGTGTCTTGCAGCCCTCAGAAAATGCTCTTCTTGACATGCCCCAAGGAACAAGTTAACATCAGTAACAGAAGAATGACCCAGAGCCAAAGTCTTATGTGAACTCTTTCTCCAACCACTGGAAATATTCTGGATGGGTATCAAGGTTCATTGGGCACAAGAGCAGATAGGCAGCCCTCTCTGCCACGGACCCCCAGCTCCAACCCTGGCTTGTCCAACAGAAGTCAGTTTAGCTGAAACGGCAGCAGATTCAGGTAGGGTGCTGGACGCAAGCTTCGCTGTCTACATCCAAGTTCTGTTTTTGCAGGTCTCACACAAACCACTAACTCCGCTGGCCACACAGAAGGCCTTAGGTAGCACTAACCCTGTCTGCCCTTGACAGGGGCCATTTTCAAGGACTGGCTGGGTTTGTCAGGGGTTTTCTCTTAACATTTGTCAATGACCATTGTCAGGTGTTGCTAGGGTTGCAGGAGAAAGGTTTCACTTGATTGGCTAAGCAACTGTATTCCTTAACCAATCCAAATGCTGTGCCTGGGGGAGGGGGGCTTAACAAGATAGAACAATATCAAGAACAGGCAGACGCATTCCGTGTACTAATAAGGCGTCTGGAAAAAATGGAATTATAGTGTGCAGGAATCCCATTCCCCTCCACAGCTCCAGCCATGGCCTGGTTGCTGTTCAAAAGGTTACAGCCTAAGTTAAAGTCATTCCCACTGATGGGAGGATATCAAGATTTCAAAACAGGGGAGCAGTGATTGTAAGGAGGAAGTAAAACTCCTTGCTCATTGTGTTTTACAGCCTTCCTTAGCAAAACTGCTGAATTGTAATTTGAAATATTCCACCCTTTCAAGTAAATGAAGTACATTCCTTAAAAACAGGAAGCGAGAGAGGCACACGTATATTGCCAACTAAACGTCCACAAGTCTTGTCCCACAAAGCAAAGTTGAAAATCACAGAGCAGTTCATGTATTCGTTTTAGAATTATGACAGCAAGGGCCACCGCTAAGTAAGAGTGGTGTCACACCTCTGGCAGTGCACTTTTGGGCTGAAACTGGAATGCTAATTAGGAAATGAATGAAAGACAAAATCAGCTTGAAGGGAAATTTGGATGTGGCCAGGTCATAGATATTCAGAGATCTAGACTGGCCTTTATGGTACTGAGGAGAGTAAGAGCATCCTTGATGGTGAAATGGCTGAGCACTCCCTGCAGAAAACAGGACTGCCCAGAAGCCAAACAAACATTCCTACTGAACTCTTGTGATAGATCAAAAGCAAACAGAATTATCGTGCCTAAAAAAATAAGTCAAGTTTCTGTATGGCACCGATTCCCCATTCTGTTAGCAATATAAACACCAAACTTTAGCATTGTTACTGTCAGTTTTTATGCAGTCCCAAGAAGTTTCTTAAGTCTTCTTTGCCCAGCCTCTTGCTCTGCTCTCAGACCGATACCTTAGAAAGATGGAGGATCCACTCAAGAATACTACTGGAAGAAACCAGACACCACGGTGGCACATGCCTATAATCCCAGGAGGACTGCAGGTTCAAGACCAGCCTCAGCAATTTAGCAAGACCCTGTTTCAAATTTAAAAAAAAAAATTTTTTTTAATTGCTGGTGGTGTTATTTAGAGGTAGAATGCCCATGGGATCAATCACCAGTACCAAAAAAAAAGAAGAAAAAGGAGGAGGAGGAGGAGGAAGAGGAGGGGGGAGGAAGAGGAAGAGGAGGAGGAAGAGGAGGGGGAGGAAGAGGAGGAGGAAGAAGGGGAAGAAGAAGAAGAGGAGGAGCAGGAAGAGGAGGAGGAGCAGGAAGAGGAGGAGGAAGGGAAGGGGGAAAGGGAGGGACAGAAGGAGGGGAGGGAAGAAGAAATAAGATGTATCAATGTATGTTTTCCGTGCCACTCAACCTCTATTGACCATGTCCCCTAACCAACCCAGTCCCTTCTGCTCATGAAGGATCCCATAGTCAAGCTAAGGACTTATTTTCAGAGTTTTGTATTTTATTTCATATACATTTTGAAGTAGCTAAAAATGAGAGAAAAGGATAAGAGATTCTAAGACTGAATAGTTGCACCTCCCACCTCCACTGGTATAAAGAAGAATACCTACCAGCAGAAAAGGATTTTGGAGAAGGATTGGCAATGGGCCTGCTTTAGGAGCTGTTCAGAAATTCAGGCTTCACAGTTCTCCCCACCAAATTTGGGTTCCCACTTAGTGCTACTCATACTGCTTAAAGTAGGACCCATCTCAAATAGACTTTGCCCTGGATCCTCCAGTGCCTTAATGGAGAAGCTATTAATAGCAGGAATTACTATTCCAAAGGAGAAGAAACTATTCCAAAGGAGAATTATGTTCAGTTAATTCTTTGGTTGCATGGGATGCTAAATGCAAATATTTGTGCTGTTGGCAACATTTTAGGAAGTGATTTAACTCATTTGCAGAGTTAGGCAAAATGTGTCATATGGCCCATGACATTAGCTTCATTCATTTCTCCCTTATAATTACTTCCATCATGTTTGTGTATTAATTCCTTGGGGACACTATATTTCAGAGGTCCTAATGTCTTATTTGATGTTTCTAATTCGGCACCCATCCTGACCTTATCTGTTCTCTTCAGGAACAGATCCAGAAGGCTAGAAACTTAACCACCCGCCTCTAACCTTCCTACTGGAGCACTGGGACCTGGATTGGTAGATTATGAAACTTGTCGTTATCCTAGATGTTTCCCCAGCCAGGGTGAGAACTGTCCAGGGCCTTCTGAATTGGTCCACTTTCTCTGTGTTTCATATTTCAAGATAACTTCCAATGAAAATTATCCTGTTACCTTTGATTTATAAGTCTAGTGGATTGATAAAAAACAAAAACTTGACCACTGCTTCAACCTGCAATCAAACAGAAAAGCTCATCTACTTAAGTTTCAGGACTTTCTATTCCTGAATCACAGCCTCTAATAAAGGAGGAAACGTTTCAATGATTTAAAAGTACAGAACTGAAGAATCAAATAGCCAAGGATCCCCAACAGCTAAAGAAGCAGTTACAGGCCATTAATGATCACTTGGAGAAGATGGAACCAGAGAAGGAGCTACTCCAGAGAGTTTCTAGAAGAGTTAGAAAGACCACATCAGCCTGCACCCTTGAGAAAGTGTCTAAGAGAAAGTAGGCCAAAACAACAATGAAATTAGGGTGAAAAAAAAATGTGAGTTTAGTTTTCAAAATATCATGTCTGTAGTGAGTGTCCCACAAGACACAAAGGGAAAATTCAAACAGCTTCCTTGACAGCTGGTAAAGGGTCTTGGGAAAGGCCCCAAAATGCAGCCTAAGGACAGGTTGGAAGAACCCCTACATCCTTCCAGCTAATCCCCATTCTTCCAAGTCCTACTGTCTTCATAGTAGACTATCGCCATTTCCAATCCTCTCTTAGTTTTGACCCAAGCCACCGTTGACACCTGGATCTCCCTGTGGATTTCTTCCTTCTGATTGTTTAAAGCCTTTCTGAGGAGTTTTATTTTTTATTGATTGATGCCACACCTTCAAATGATTTAAAAATTTCTCTCAGTCAGTAATATATGTTTTATTTATAAAATCCCATAGATGATGTACATATGCATAAGAGCTGGGTTGATTTTATTTCTGGCAATGGTGACTCTTTCCAGCCATCAGTGTACAAGGCTTGTTACTATAAAACAAAGTGAAATGGAAGGTCTAGTGTTGGCTTCATTCTCTCGGATGCTCTTGAGAATTTTTACAGATTGCCAATTTCCTCGGTTGTTCCCAAATGGGTATTTCTTCAGGCAAAATCATCTATTACAGTGGACTCAGTAAAGCTTTAAATTTTCTTGAGCCTGCAACAGTTTTGGGGAACACCATTAAGACTCATGTGCTTCGTTTAGGTTTCTGAAAGCAATAATAACAAAACAACAAAAAACTATCGATCAGATGTCATCAAAAAAAAAATAATCTGTCATCAAAAGAGACCACTAAAGCTGGGCATGGTGGCACATGCCTGTAATTCTAGTACTTGGGAGGCTGAGACAGTAGAATCACAGGTTTGAAGCAGCCTCAAAAACTAATGAGACCCTCAGAAACTTAACAAGAACTTACTTCAAAATAAAAAGAGCTAGTGGAGTAGCTTTGAAGTAGAATGCTCCTGAGTTCAATTCAGAGAGAGAGAGAGAGAGAGAATTTAAAAAATGAATAAGCCACGCATGGTGGCACAGACTGTAATCTCAGTACTTAGGAAGCTGAGACAGGAGAATCACAGGTTCCAGGACATCCTCAGCGAGTAGTGAGACTCAACCTAGCCAGACTCTGCTTCATAATAGGGACTGCAGATGTAACTCAGAAGTAGAATGCCTCCAGGTTCAATCCTCAGTACAAGAAAAAAAGGAAAGGAAAGGAAAAAAAAAGGAAAGGAAAGTCTGAGCCATGCCATGCACTGGAAGAAAATGATTACAAGACAAACTTAACAGAGAACTGATGACCAGGATAAGTAAGAATTCCCACTCATTACTAAACACACACACACACACACACACACACACACACACACACACAATTTTAATGAAACAGATTTTTAACAGAAACTTCACAAAAGAAGATATATGAATAGAAAATAAGCATATGACAATGTTCTTACTTTCCTTAGCCATCAGGAAATACAAACTAAAACCACAACGAGACATGGCTATATGCCTGTCAGGATGTTTTACAATAAGAGAGCTGACAACACTAAATGTCAGCAAGGATGTGGAGCAACTAGAACTCTCGTTCATTGTTGGTGGAAATATAAAATGGTTTGTTCACTTTGGAAAAAGGAATGACTGTGGTCAAGCAAGATGGTGCACACCTGTAATCCCAGTACTTTGGAGGCTGAGAAGAAGGATCCCAGGTTTAAGGCCAGCCTCAGCAACTCAGTGAGATCTTCAGCAACTTAGCAATACTCTGTTTGAAAATAAAACAATAGAAAGGGCTTGAGGTGTAGCTTAGAGGTAGCCCCTGCATTCAATCCCCAGTACTGCAAAAAGTAAAAAATAAAAGGAATGACTATTTCTTTAAAAACTAAACATATAACAGCTGTGATATAGTGATTACACAACTAAGTCTTCTCCTAAAGGAAATGCAAATATATGTCTATCAAAAGATTTGTATAAGAATGTTCATAGCAGCTTTATTCACAATAGACAAAAGCTGAATAAAGCCCAGGTGACCATCAAGAGGAGAATGGCTATACAAATAATGAAATACTACTCAGCAGTACAAAGGACTGAACTACACACAAATAACATAAGCAAATCCCAAAAACATTATGCTGAGTGAAGAAGTCTTACACAAAAATGTTCATACTAGCCAGGCATGGTGGCGCACGCTTGTAATCCCAGTACTGGGAGGCTGAGACCGGAGGATCCGGGTTCTCAGCCAGCCTCAGCTGCTTAGTGAGGCCCTCCACAACTTAGTGAGACCCTGTTTCAAAATAAAGAGTAAAAAAATAGGACTGGGGGGTGTAGCTGGAAGGTAGAATGCCCCGGGGTTCAATCCTCAGGTCCACAAAAAAAGAAAATAGTGGTTGCATTTTGTTTTGGGAAAGGAAAGAGAGATGGGCTGACAGGAAAGGGGTATGAGGGAACTTTCTGGAGTGATGGAAATATTCTAGATCTTGACAGGGCTTTGGGTACATAGGTACATAGTCATCAAAGTTCAGAAACTATACTTACTTTTTAAATTTCAATGTATGTAAATTTCACAACAAAAGAAAAAAGTAAATATTGAACTGATGTCTTGGTTGGAAACTGACTGATATCTATAATTATTTTTGGTTTTTTGTTTGTTTTGTACTGCCAGAGATCAAACTCAGGGCCTCACATGTGCTAGGCAAGAGCTTTACCGCTAAGCAACATCCCCAGCCCTACAACTTATTTTTCAATACACGAAAACATAAACTATATTAAGGGAATAGGGATGTGTAAACATGTACATATGTAGATATATTTGTGCAAATACATGTGATAAAGTAAGAATAATACAATGTTAATGTTAGCATCTACAACTAGATTGTAGGCATATGGATGTTCACTGTAAACTTCCTTTCACTTGGTACATCTTTGAAAACATTCGTAATAAAGTGCTAGGGGAAATTGATGTGCTAGTCTGATCTGTAGGCCCTCTTCAGTTCATTCATTTGTTAGATCTGAATGGTGTGTGTGTGTGTGTGTGTGTGTGTTACTGGGGTATCTACCTCCAAGCTACACCCACAGCCCTTTATAAATTGTGCTTTGTTTTGTTTTGAAACAGAGTCTCGCTAAGTTACTTCATGCTCTGCTGACCTTGAACCTTTCATCCTCCGAAGAACTGGGGGATTACAGGCATGCACCACCACGCCTGGCTTGAATACTTCATTCTTTCAAGGTTCATATTAGTAGATTGTAGAGAAGATGAAGGCTGGGATTGGAAGAAACTCATATCTGAATTCTTTTTCTTTTCAAATCTCGTCTCTCATATCTTTGTCTGTGAATGGACAAAAAAGGCCGGGAAATGATTCTTATGAGAGGAAGAGAGAGAAGGGGAAACACCCATGACCTTAAAAACAACAGCAACACTCCTACTGTAAAATACTGAATATCAAGAGCAGGCACTCACTGCAGACTTTGTAGAATCAAGAAATTAATGAAAACACCAAACTGCATCCTCAGAACCACTGAGGAATGATAATTACAGACAGTATTTCTGGAGCAGACACATAACCTTGAGTCCCAGGATACCCCCTAAAGCACTCTAATAGTATGCTATTTGTGGAAGGTTTTTCCACCTTTAATAACAGAGAAATAATGTTAGGAGGAAAGAAATCCCTTATTTAGCCGCTAGGGTGTCATTATTGAGCCCCAGCTGAAGGCCCCCTTAAAAGCATCCATATGGTAAAAGAACATGTTTCCCCATGAAATCAAAACTGAGTGCATCTGAGACTTTTGAACATCTTTTTCCTTAGATCTTAAAATGGATTTGTGCATATTTGTGAAAAAAATATTTTATGATGTGCTATCTTCCAAAGTGAATGGTTATTTATAATTCATAAAAGACCTGAGCACAGGAAAAAATTTTCCCTTTTATTAGCCCTGTAAAGTTAGACCAGCTGATCTTTTAGAACATATTACAGACATCAAATTCTCCTCCATACGGTTGAAGTTTCTCTCTTCAGACTAAATGCAAAGAGACAGTGCTACTGAATCTGTTGCGCCAAAGCTGGTGGGGTTCAAATTTCTTTTGATTAAATGTTAAATAAACAAAACATCACTTTCGGAGCCAGTCTCTAAAGACTCAGAAGGGAAAATACTTGGAATGCTAAACATACTTTTAAAATCTCGCTCAGCCTTGGTGAAATACAAAGGCATACTTTTAAAAGGGTTTTCTCTTCTCTTTCAGTGTTCAGCCAGTCTTCGGACACAGTTGCCACATCACTTCCTCCCAGCTGCTGCTGGCTACTTGTGAGTCAGAGTCCTGATAGCATGAGCAAGAGCGACTTGGTTCGAGGAGTGTGGGCACACAGAATTTGGACCTATTACAGGGAGCCCTGGTGCCAAGGGCTCCCACCCAGCTGCACCTGCATGTCCCCCAGTCATGATATCATGGAAAGTTCTTTCCTTCAAAGAATCCAGCTTTCTTAGCTCACCATGCTGGGGTCACATCCACCTCGTTTACTGATGTGCCATGTACCCGCATAAGAGAGCTACACAAAATTTTTAGAGATCTTAGTTAAATCTGAAAATAGCACATTTTTACTTTCTTTGAAATTCCCTGCCCTCTAATATTCCAGATGAACTTATCAACTCTATATTAGAACTATCTAGAGATAGAAACTCTTTCTGTAGACAGACTTTTAAATGCCTTCACTTAAAAATATGGATTGCTAGCTGCCAAACACAAAAAGCCAATTCACTTTTAGAACAGATCCTTGGCCAGTGAGAGCCACCTCACCCTCCATTGTACACCGACACTCTTCTCCCACTGCACTCCACAACCAGTGGTTTCCAATCAGTTCCCTAGTTCTTGCTGAACACAGTGATTGTTCCATCTCTTAGACTGTTGGGGTGGTGGGTAACGCGGGCATTGTAAAGCTGAAACCAATACTAATACTAACGTTCCTTGCTTCTGATAGACTGTTGGGGTGGTGGGTAAAGCAGGCATTGTAAAGCTGAAACCAATACTAACATTCCCTGATTCTGAGAGATGAAAAGCCCCCTTGATATTGGCAAAAGAAGAGAGTGGAGATTCAGTTCTGGAGGCTACCATTATGAGGAGCAGACCACAATGAAGGCTCTTCTCAGAAGGGTGTGTTAGTCCGTTTCCTATCACTGTACCTGAGATAATCAACTTAGAAAGTGAAAACGTTTCCTTGGGCTCCCAGTTTTGGAGGTTTCAGATCATGGTCAGTTGGTCCTGTTGCTTTTGGACCTGTGCGGAGGGGCACATCACGGCAGGTGCTCATGGCAAAATGAAACTGCTCACTTCATGAACAAGAGAGAAAGAAGAAGGGGCTAAAATACCATTCTTCCCACACTTCCAATGACCAGAAGACCTCCCACCAGGTCCCAGCTCTTAAGGTTTCTACCACCTTCCAACAGCACAAGTGGGGGACCAAGCCTTTAGCACAGGGACCTTTGGAGGGCATTCCAAATTCAAACCATAGCAGAGGGAAAGACTATCTTTTAGACACGTCAGCCCTTTCCTTTCCTTCTTACTAGCTGTTTGGCTTTCAGTTGCCAGAGAGTCATTTAAATGCAGAAAGAAGTAGTAGGATATTCAAGTACTTTTTGAGCAAGTTTTGCACCGTCTTGTACTGCCTGACTCAGAGCAGAATGGAGAGATCTCAGCCTCTTGACAATCTGCCAACTGGTCTGTGTGGTACCAACAGAGGGACTGGAAAAGGCAACATTTATTCTGAGGACCCTGACAACATCATCCTTAAGTCATCCGTCTACTCCTAAGAGATTCGCATTTTACAAGGTCCAGTGGGAGAGAAGCTGATGAGCTGTACTAAGCTGTTTCCCTTTCCACCCTCTCTCTTATTCAACATATCTAAATATATTTGGGGGAGAAAAAAGTAAGTGGATGGAAAAACCACATATGTGATGTGCTATTATATTAGTTTTGGTTTCACCCTCCCGTAATTTATTTCCCTATCACAAAAATTAAAATCTTTCAAGTCCTTCCTCTTCATCATCCATAACTCAAAACATTCAATTATTATTTAACACATATTTTAATCAAATATCTCCTGTATGTCACATCCATCCATCTCTCTGTCCTTACTACAAATACTCCTTGAGAGCATAGCGCGTGCCAGGAGCTGTGGTGGAGAGACAGAGATGAGAATCTATGAGCCTTGCCCTCCGGGGCTTATGGCCACAATGAGGACGCAACCAGAGATAAGAACCTGTGTCTCATCTGCACTGAGCACAGCTAACTTTTTGCTCTTACTACAGGGAAGCAAAGAAGCAGGCATAGGGAGGGGCTTTGCTCACACAAGGCCCCTAGGGTCATGAACTGTGTCTGCCCCATTTTTTTGCTTGCCACCCACCCTGTCCACTGATACATTGTCAGTCAAGAGAAAAATTAAAGTTTATTGCATTGGGAAACATTTACAGGACATACTATGGATAAAACACGAAATAATGTCAAATGCCTACTTTGTATTTCTTTTTATGTGTGTATGGGGGGGGGTTGCTAAGGATTGAACCCAGGGGTGGTCTACCTCTGAGCTACACCCTCAGACATTTTTTTATTTTTATTTTTATTTCAAAAGAAGGTCTCACTAAGTTGCTGAGGGCCTCACTAAGTTGCTAATGCTGGCTGTGAACCTGCAATCCTCCTGTCTCAACCTGCTAAATACTGGGATTACAGGTGTGTGCCACCCTGCCTGGATTCTTCACTTTTTATTTCTAAAATGTAAGCAGCTACTGTCAAGCACAGTATATTTGATGCTCTTTCCTAACTTCTTCATCCCAGCAGGTCCAATAGAAATAGAATGCCAGCCACTTATATAGTGTGTGTGTGTGTGTGTGTGTGTGTGTGTGTGTGTGTGTGTGTGTGTGTGTTTCACTGGGGATTGAATCCAGGGACATTCTACCTCTAGCTACACCCCCAGCCCTAATTAATTTTATTATTTTGAAACAGGGTCTTACTAAGTTGCAGAGGGCCTTGCTAAGTTGCTGAGGCTAGCCTAGAACTTGCAATCCTCCTATGTGAGCCTCCCAAGTACAGGTGTGTGCCACCAAGTCCGGCTCACTTATGTACCTTTGAATTTTCTAGCAGCTATATTCCTTAAAATGTTTTAAACAGGTAAAAATTGTGCTTTTGCATCCACATTTCTATATTTATTTATTTCATACATCCTTATTAAAATAGAATTCATATACCATATAATTGACCCATTAAAGTGTACAATTTAGTATATTCACAGAGTTGTACAACCAGCACCACAATCAATTTTAGAACATTTTTATCGCCCCATAAAGAAACCCCATACCATTAGCACTTACCTCTCATTTCCCTCCAAAGTCCCCTTCCCCCAACCACTAATCTACTTTCTGCCTCTATGGATTTGCCTATTGGCCATTTCATATAAATAGAATCATACAATGTGTGGCCTTTTGTGTCTGGCTTCTTTCACTCAACATAATGTTTTCAAAGTTCATCATGTTGTAGCTTTAATTTTAATAATGCATTTTATTTAGCCTAATCTAGCCAAAATATTGTCATTTCATGAAGTCAAAATAAAAATGATTAATGATATATTTTACTTTTTTTTTCTTTTACATTAACTATTTTAATATTGGAGTGTATTTTGCACTTTTGGCACATCTCACTAAACCAGCCACATTTCGAGTGCTGAATAGCCTCGTGTGGCTCCTGGGCTCTATACCCAGCAAAGCCCTAGCCAGTGTCCTTTTTGTCACTCATTAAAAATACAACAAGAACAACTCTCTCCGTTTAACACCCTACTCCTTTGTACTTGGTAGGTACCCTCTTGCCACTGTGATTCATAGGTGACTTTGGAATTTATTTATTTATTTATTTACTTATTTATTTATTTATTTTTAGGAACTGGGGACTGACTGAACCCAGGGGCATTTTACCTCTGAGCTATACTCTTAGCCTTCTCTCCCTTTTTATTTTTTATTTATTTTTTTTAGACAGGACCACACTAAGTTGTTGAGGGTCTCACTAAATTGCTGAGGCTGACCTCAAACCTGTCATTCTCCTGTCTCAGCCTCCCAAGACTTTGGAATTTTAAGGCAGTGGCTATGTTGTACTGCTCACTTCTCCTTTCTCTTCCTTTGCAGAGGGCCTTGGGCTTGCCTTGGCTGGGGACAGAAGCCTGCAAGCAGGTAACTGAGCTCAGCTCTCCACCGGCTGGCTTTGCTTTCTCAGGCACCATGGTGGATCATCTATCATGCTACTGTGAAACTTTCTCCTTCCCTTCTTGAAGACAGTCTTGAAAAACTTAACAGAAGCTTTTCTCATACTTTTAAAAAAAACAAGTCCATCATTTCTTAATTTTCTCCCTAGTACATTTCCCAGCCATTGTTTTGCTAATAATAGCTCTAAGCACACAAATAAAGCTTGCTGGTAGTGGTAGATTTGTGAAATTGCTACAAGCTCCCTCACAGCTTTATCCTGCTCCTGTCAGCCATTTCCCCAAGAAAATGGACGTTTAATCAGTGCAAGGGTGCATCTTATTAGTATGGCTCGTCAGCTATCACCTCCTTCCAGGCTCCAGAGAGAAGACAGAAACCCACGGCGCTGCCACCGACTGCCCAGGATGCAGGAATTTCAACGTGCAGCGGGGTCTTTATGAACCAAGAACAATATTTATCTCAGTGTGGCTCCGTCTATATGGTAATATGTAAGTTATTTCTCAACATTTGTGACTCTTAAGATTGGCACTTGGAAATGTTTGTGAAATTACCCTTTTTTTTTTTTTAAAGGGAAAGCTTACAAAATTGGGGGTTATTTAGTTCACAAAATGGAAGATTTAGGGTAAGTTTAATAGGTACAAACTTAATAGAAATGTAAGAACAGCAATATTAGCATCTTTCCTGTTTCTTCCCAGAGCAGGAAGGAAGGGAATGAACCAGAGTTGCTAGAGGAGGGATTTGGGGTTGACTTTAGGAAGCACTTCCTATTAATAACATCAAAGTGCAAAAGAACCCCACAGAAGGAGCTTTACAGTTTCCATCAACATACATTCTACCAATGTTTACTGAACTCCTTTTAGGGATTTCCTGGTTTGTACCTATTTTTGTCCCAGAATTAAATCAGGAAGATTTCGCTCAAATACTTCTCTAGAGTTCGATTTTCCTAATTTTAAATGTTGCTATCTTTTTATTCAAACTTAGCTTTTCTTTTCCTTTTTTTAAAATTTATTTGTTTTGTTTTTGTGTGTGCTTATGCTAGGATCAACTCTGGGGTTCCTAAGCATTAGGCAAGCACTCTACTACCAAACTCTACCCCTCAACCCCTTAGCTTTTCTTTTTACTCTCAGTTACCTACGAAGGTTAACAAAGTCCACAGTCCTAGAGTCTGCAAAAAATAAAAATAAAATGAATAAATAAATAATAAAAAAGAATGAATAAAAATAAAGGAAAACAAAGTTTTAAAAATTAAGAACTATTCTAACAGTAAAAAATCTGACCCAGTACATAAAGTGAAGATTTGTTTAGACTCAAAATCAAACAGCCGCTGGGCGTGGTGGTGCACGCTTGTAATCCCAGCATTTGGGAGGCTGAGACCGGAGGATCCAGGTTTGAGGCCAGCCTCAGCTACTTAGTGAGGATTTCCGCAACTTAGTGAGACCGTTTCAAAGTAAAGAATTAAAAATAGGGCTGGGGGTGTAGCTCGGAGGTAGAATGCCCCCGATTTCAATCCCCAGTATGGAAAAAAAAAAAAAAATCAAACAGCCATTCACAAAGCAATGGCATTCTAGGATTCCTTATTAGGAATGGATCCATTCTAGGAGTCTCTGTTAGGCCTCACCTAGCAACTGCTTGGCTGTCTATGCAGAAGAGTTAAAACACCCAGTGCCCAAGGGAAGGTCATTACAATTTCACCCTCTTCAATGATCTCTATTGGGTGAGTTGTGAAGAACTAAGTTTTCATGGGAACACCTGGCTATGAATCACTGGCTCATTGGACTTCATTTGGAGTCTGTTTTCCTGTTGTAATTAATTTTTCCTTCTGTTATGCACATTTCGTAGATGGAAGTACCTAAATCTTCCTAGGGACGTGTGTCTAATTCCTTATAACTCTGAAATGACTTCAGTGGTTTCCAAGGCAATCTTGTATAATCCAAGCAACTCTACTACTGCTGACGTTTTAAGAGTACCTTAATAGTACTTTTTTATCTTTTCTTTTTCTCTTGCTCATTTCCAGATGGAAGGAACTCTGATGAGGCAATAAGGTGGTGGGGAGGGAGACAATTTGCTTTAACTCCTGTTAGTTATTCCATGGTATGTTTGAATTGGTGATTTGCATATGGTCTCTATTTGTTAACATCAATGGGCTATATTTGCATAACTAGATCTAATTATGAAAAGACTTACATTTTGAATATTTATCATACACAGAATGGTTAACTCTCTCTCTCTTTCTCTCTCTCTCTCTCTCATACACACATACACACACACACACACCATCACCATCGCCATCACCATCGCCATCATCATCACCATCACCATCACCATCACCATCACCACTACCAACAACCAAACTCCAAGCGATAGATAACAGCCTTGGGAAAGCTTTGCTGGAGAAAAAGAGATTCTCTTAGAGTTCATCCCAAAACCTTTCTGGTTTCAATTTCCCTTCTCCTTTTGAAATAAGATCTGGTACCCTTGGCCTTCTACCTAAAGTCGCTGGGACGTGGCAGGAAGTGGCATGGCAGACCACCCAAGAATAGGGGTGTCTGATGTGGAAAGAAAATGCTAAGTGAAAATCTAACGATGATGTCAAGTCGATGGCGATGAGTCATCATGCTCAGAGCTCCCATGTTCCTCCCAAGATCCCACACTGAAGAGCTCAGTTAATCATCCAGCTAGAAAGGCTGTGCCGTCACTTGCCAACCCATACCTCAGCCTCAAGGCGGTGTACAACCAGCCCTTTCAACAGACTTACACCACTTTCAAGTTCTTAAGAAATGTTCCTGTTCTCTAACCCCTGCAGGCTGTCTGCTGTCTCTTTTCCTTTTACACACATTTCCTTATCACCATCTGATGTGATCTGTCATTTCCATTAAACTCTGAAGTTCCTGAAGCCAAAGACCAGGCCTTGTTCCAACTGAGCGTGCCTAGCACCTCCCTGCTAATACCTGGGACGGGGGAGTTTCTCAACCCAGGTCGCTAGCTTTCAGTACTTACTTGTTCTATTATCACTTTAGACCAGTTTCCTCTTTCAGATTGCAAGATTTGGGAAGGCAGGACATCTGTTTGTGAGCAATGTAAACACCAGAGTCCCTGGTAGCAACCACATCTGGGATGTGATTTGAGAGGTTTGGGAAACATTTCTCCATCCTAACCTTCTGAAATTCCACACAGTGACACTTTTTCATTTACAGTCTGATCCTTGTTAAAATATAAACTCCTCTGGGATAAGTTATCTATGGCTTAGGTAGATAAGCCAAGGTAATAGCCTGGAGAAAGGAGAAAGATAAGGCCAGAAGGATGGGATTTTGGGTGCCAATTGGACCTATTCACACCAAAACCTTTTCAGTAATGTATGCAAACACAAAGAATTACTCTCCAGTCCCAAGTCTCAGCAGAGTAGACAATGAAGAAGGGGTGACATTTAGAGAGCTCAGCTAGACAGGGCTTAACCAGTAACAACCCATTATACCCCTGGGCTACCAGAGCTTTATCCTGTTTCTATCCCCAATTTACAGATGAGATAACTTAGGGGCCAAGGGCCCAAGAGTCACACAGACAGAAAGTGGCAGGCAGGAAAAGAACTACAGACAATGAGGCTCAGCTTCCCTCATCTCCCTGCACATCCCCCCAAGATTTCCACCCTCCTTCCACACTCCCTCCACCCTTATCAAAAGTTACCTTAGGTAATCCTAACAAATCCTCAACGTGGGAAACAAACAGGCCTCTAAGAAGGCAGTCCTTGAGCCAGCTGTACTGGAGCCGGTCTACAAAGAAGTTTTCAGGAAGTGGTAACCAGTATGCTGTCACCAGCAACACTCTGGAAAATGTAGATTGTGATTCAGGACTTTAAACGTGCCCAGGGATTCCTGTAAATCACAATCTACCCGCTGAGATGCTCCCTCCGCCCTCACTATTGACTAAGCAGAGGCTATGACCATGGCACCCGGAGCGATGCCTTCTTGGGGCGGGGTGGGGTGCTGCTCTGTGTGTGTGTGTATGCTAGTTATTAGCTGTGTATAAACAAACACACATATGAGTCAGCCAACAACTTCTTTCCTTTGAAGAGGATGAGTTGAGAAAGTTCACCTCGGGACCTAACTAGGGAAGATAGAATCCTTTTTACTCTTTACATTGGAAAAAATCCATAAACATTGGCTCCCAGGATTGAGGTGATTGCCCCAATAATTAGAAACAGACCACACCAAAGCAACAAGAACAGAAAAGTCGCAGAGAGGCAGGATGGCACCGTGCCTCGTTCTCGGTAGGTGCTCAGGACATGTTTTGGAGTTTTGTTGAATGGAATGGCATGACACTGGAAATTGGATTGCTTTGAGAACACCCTCACAGCGCTGCTTCCTGGGCCAACAGGACTGGAAGACGACTGGGGTGCCCACGCCCCTGACTATCTTACACAAGGAACTCCAGGAACAGCCCTGCCTGCAAGGGAAGCCCTGTGCCAGCCCGATGCTGTGAAGCTGAGCGCCCTGCCTTTACTGCTATTGTCTACTTTTACTGCTATTGTCTACCAGGGCTGCACTGCTCTGGGGTTCTGCAGGATCCCCCCTGGGAACAGCTCCTTCCCAGCCCACAGTCAGCAGCAGAGGGAAAATAGCTGCGCTTCCCTGTCCAGTGCCACCTTCCTTGGGAGCTCAAGTTTGATGGCTATTTACATTTAGAATGATTTAAAAAAAAAAACTTTTAATCATCTACCTATAATTCATATAAAAGAAAAACCTCGTCAGGTGTGGTGTCACTCTTCTGTAATCCCAGTACGAGGGAAGCTGAGGCAGGAGGATCACAGGTTCCAAGCCAGTCTCATCAACTTAGTGTGGCTCTCAGCAACTTAGTGAGACCATTTCCAAATAAAAAATAAAATAAGGCTGGGGTGTACTTCAGAGGTAGAAGGCCTCTGGGTTCAATCCTCAGTACCAAAAAGGAAAAAAGAAAGAAAGAAAGAAAGAAAGAAAGAAAGAAAGAAAGAAAGAAAGAAAGAAAGAAAGAAAGAAAGAAAGAAAGAAAGAAAGAAAGAAAGAAAAGAAAACCTCTGTGGAGGAAACCTCTTAAACCTTCAAAAATTGTGTTTGTAATTTGGGTCATTGGGTTGATTAATTTCCATAATGAACTCTGCATAGAGTTTACCAAATTTCTCCTTTCCTTTCATTATTATTATCACCAGAGGATACATTTTATGTTCTTGTATACAGGTAGTCCAAGTTCAGCTTGTTGAGATTTTTGGATGTTTATAATGACTGATCAAATACTGATAGCTCTTACGCTTTACTCTTGCACTTATAAAATACAAATTGTCTATTTCTTTCATTGTTCACTTTCAACTCTGCCCAGTACTACAAAAAACAATGATAATTTTTAGCGCGGGCATCCTCTTTCTCCCATCCATGGTGAAAATTAGTGCCACAGTAAAGATTCTTTTTTTTTTTTTTTTTTTTTTTTTTTTTTGCGGTGCGGAGGATTGAATTCAGGGGCATTCTACTTCCGAGCTATACCCCAGCCCTATTGCGGAGTGCCTCACTAGGTAGCTGAGGCTGGCCGTGAACCCAGATCCTCCAGTCTCAGCCTCCCGAATGCTGGGATTACAAGCGTGCACCACCACGCCTGGCTCTCTCTCTCTCTCTCTTTTTTTTTAAATATCAGAAATTGAAATTGAAACAGGGCACTCTACCACTGAGCTACATCTCCAGCCCTTTTTATTTTTTATTTTGAGACAGGGTCTCATTAGCCTCAGCCTGAGCCTCAGCCTCCCACATCACTGAGATTACAGGCACGTGCCACCATAGTAAGTATTCTACCCAGCCTAAGTATATCTACAATTAACAAAAGTTAGAAGGGTCCTCTTTCATTCTGTAAGGAAAATGGTTTGTTTTTATTTTTGAGAACGACTGAATCTATATTTGGTACTAAGCATATTATATAACATGTTCAACCATCAACCTAGTGGTAACCCTTAATTGATGGGGTGAGGACGTCTCAATTGCTCATACCCGCTCTGAAGGACTTTGAGCATCTCATGAGGTCTTATCATGAGGACTGCTTTGAGACTTCAGCTTCTTTCTTCAAAGTGTTGAACTAAAATTTTTCTTCTTCCCTTCCTTCCTTCCTTCCTTCCTTCCTTCCTTCCTTCCTTCCTTCCTTCCTTCCTTCTTTTTTCTTTTTCTTTCTTCCTCATGATGTCAGGGAGCCAATTCAGTGCCTTGCACATACTAGGCAAGCACTCCACCACTGAGCTACACCTCCAGCCTGAATCATTTATTTTGTAAAGTACTGAGTTTAGATACTGAGTCCTTATCAACTTACTCCTAGGGAAGCCTTGGGTCCCTCTAATATCACTATTGCTGAGTGAAGCTGCGTCTCTAGCTTGGAACTCTGTGTTTGCAAACATTTTCCCTTAGGGAGATCAGAGCCTCTCACCACTGTGGCAAGGGCAGGGGGCACTTTGAAGGCCCTATCTAATGGGAATGATTTCCTCTTACTTTGAGTTTGTATGTAAATTGTTCCTTCATTGGAAGAATCATGGTAAAGTCATTAACTAGCCTTTGTCTGTCACCCAAGGTATTGCGGTTTGAATGTTCCTCTGTGTTCAATATTACCTTGAGTACATGGACAGCCAAGGCCTTAAGAACAACTGGCATTTTAAAAAGCAGCTCAAGCCGGGCGTGGTGGCGCACGCTTGTAATCCCAGCATTTGGGAGGCTGAGACCGGAGGATCCGGGTTCGCGGCCAGCCTCAGCTACCTAGTGAGGCATTCCGCAACTTAGTGAGACTCGGTTTCAAAATAAAAGAATAAAAAATAGGGCTGGGGGCGTAGCTCGGAGGTAGAATGCCCCTGAGTTCAATCCCCAGTACCGAAAAAAAAATAAAAAAATAAAAAAATAAAGCAGCTCAGATGAGGCAAGTGCCTTGGTCATTTGGCCTCAAGTTCAAGGGCATGCAAACAGGTGCTACCATTCTGCAGCAATCATGTGCAGGAAAACTGAGTGTGTATCACCATATATGGGTCCAACATAAATCCATCAAACCCTGGGCTCTCACAGTATCTGCAGGAGAAAGGCTAGATTAGCAGTAAGGGGCCTTAAAATGTGTAAGCCGTTTTGTTCACATACCAGTTGCTGCAATAATACTTCAATTCCTACAGTTGCGACTGCATGGATTTTTGTTATGTCAGCACTTGTCAGTCAGCAGATCTGTTTCTTATTGGTAAGGTGCATCCAAGGCCCTGACAATGCTAGGGATGACTATTAAGGATTCCCACAGCCGAAGAAGACTTCCATCACACATGCTGCTGGCCTATTGGCAAGAATTGAGGTGACTGGAAAAGTAGCACTGTCTGGAAAGAGTTCAGCCAGATGAGAGACAGCTGAAACCTGGCCCAGCTCTGTGCTATCTGCAGGGGAGAGCCTGCCCCCAGGTCTTAGAAGAAGTGCTCTCTCCACTTGCAAGTAGAGGCAGGGCACCCAGGAGAGGCCCTGGGAGGCTGGAAGTATGTTCAGGCAAATGTGAAACTCAAGCCCTGAAAGCTAAGCCCCAAATCCAAATATGCTGTTACGAAAAGCGCTCACAGATTGGCCCGTGCTTGATTGTCGTATGAAGTTACTTGCTGGCATGTGCTGAGTAATTCGCTGGCATGCCCGTGGCTCGGCAGCAGCATTCCTTCCTGAGTCACCCCTGGACCAGCAGGCTGGCTCCAGGAGGAGGGTCCAGCGCTGTCCAAGAGGCTATCATTTTTAGATGAAACCAAAACCTGCAGGCCAGATTTGCTGATCTCGTGGTATTCACGTCTCTGTCTTCAGAGGGGAGCTGATATGCACTTTCCAACGAGTGAAGGATTTGAGGAAACGTACTGGGGGTTGCACCTAACTGTTGAAGTGTGGAATAGTTGTGTGTCATCAGTTGGCTGAGAAAAATGAAAATCCCTGCCAGAACGTTGGAGGCTGAGGGAGATGGCATCTCTCACGGGAGCAGCATTAGGCCAATTACAAAGCTCAGCATTTTCCCAGCACTCTGGGTTCAGAGCTCTTTGCAATCAGTTTGTTTCTTTAGCTGAGTTTCTTAAACACACATCACCCCTTGTGGAGCTCTCTGGGCCTCCACCCAAAAGCTAAAGGATACAAAGAGGAAGAAGAAAAGACTGAGCAGCCGATTCTACCCAAAGAGAGAAACCAAGCCAAGCATTTCAGTGTTTCATTATTCCCCAAAAGCCTGTCAATGGGAGAAACCAGGAACCGCCAAAACGTGCAGCAATGGAAGGTTGGCCGCGCGTATTATGGAAAAAGGAGCAGTCATTGAAATGATGCTGTAGGTGGTGGAGGAAATTCTAATGACATGGAAAAATATATTGTTAAGTGAAGAAAGTTATAAGACGGCATAGACAGAAGATCATACTTTGTAATTACAGATGTGTATTTCCATGTGACATACATATACAGAAAAAACTGAAAGAATACAATTTACTAATAGCAATATTTCTAGATTAGGGTGGATTTTTTTTTCTATTTTTTAGTACTAAGGATAAAACCCAGGGACATTCTACCACTGAGCTACATCCCCAGCCCTTTTAATTTTTTATTTTGGAATAGAGTCTCACAAAGTTTCCCAGGCTAGCCTCAAACTTAGGATCCTCATAGCTCCCAAGTAGCTGAGATTACAGAGGGTACCATCATGCTTCACAGTTAGGTGGATTATAAGTGATTTTTTTTCTTTTGTTTTCCTCCAAATGAAGGTGTCTTAATTGCTTTTACATCTTTATTATTATGTTTTCATCACAAAGTAAAACATGCTCACCGTATAAAGTTGAAACAATACATAAATGTGTAAAGTCTAAAGTAAATATTCAGGGTTGAGTGTATGCTCAGTAGTAAAGCACTTGCCTAGCATGTGTGAGGCCCTGAGTTTGATTCCCAACACTTAAAAAAAAAAAAAAAAAGAATAAAATAAGTTTCTCTTAATCCTACCCAAGAGTTAGTCCTCACATATACAAAGCTATAGTTTTAAATTTATTATGGAATGTTTATGTAATTGAATTACATATAGATCTTCAACTTGTCTTTTTTTTTTTTTTTTCACTTATAGTATCTGGGACATTTTGCTTAGGATGTGTGAGTTCTTTCTTTTTTAAATCAATCTGTTATATCTCAGGCCAGCAGGAAATGGGAGTCACCCCACCAGCCCACCAAGGCGAAGACCTCCAGCCTTCCAGCTGCAGGCAGGCAGGATACAAATGGGCACGCACTGGAGTCACAGAATGTCAAAGCCAAAAGGGACATTATGTAGGACTTACTTCAACACACTTCATAAGTGATGAGAAGATGAGCGTCCAGAGACCAAAGTCCAAAGCTTCTAACTCTTCATCCACTATTGTTTTCACTTTACCACACTAGACATAGCATAAAACAGATACGAATCAGCACTTTTGGGAGTTTTGTTTACATCTTAGCATCCCTCAAAGGATGTGGGGGAGGTGATGTCCCCTACTTTAGGATAACACTAGCTGACACCTGCTGGGGATTATGCGAAAGTTCTAAGCTAATGCCTGAGCAATGGCAGGGGTTCTCTTATGAACTCTCAGAGGTTAATACTGTTGTTATGCCTGTTTTACAGATGAAAAAAGTAAGGCTCAGAGATATTGAGTAACTTGTCAAAGGTCCTATAGCTATGACATGAATTGCACTCTGTATCTTGCAGGCTTAGTACATCCACTTTTTAAAGAAAGCAAATTTTAACTAGTCTTTCTCTTTCGCCTTTGTTGCTATCCAGTCCTTCTCAAACAAAGGAAAACAGGAGGGGCATTAGAAAATGCAATCTGGTGTCAGACAGGGTTCAGGGGCCCCAGTTGGTGTTCAGGACTCCCTGCCAGAAACTGGGGTCAAAACAAAACACTCCGTGCAACCACCGCAATTCCCATAGTTGGCAAAGGAGTCACCTGGCACTTTTCCTCCAGGGCTTCAGCATGTCCCATACAAGGTAGTAAACTGTTTGCTCCCCAGATATTTTTTATTTCTTATGTAATTGTGTGTTCCTTTCAACTTGGCCAACACGTTAGTGCTTGTAGGTAAGGCCAATCTTTTTTTTTTTTTTTTTATCAGACACACAATGCCCACTGAGTCATGTGTGAAAGGCCTGTACAATGTTTTTATTGTGAACCAAGCCCCAAGGGCCTCATCTTACAATCCTCACATGTGTGTCACCCTAGTGGAGAAAGGACCTGCCTGAAGCTGCAGCATGTGGTGATCTGCATGTGACAGGAGGCCCTGGGTGAGCAGCCAGCTTACCCAGCCCACCTATGGCTGTCCTTCCAGGAGCTGGCGGTGTGAGACTTCCCTGGACATTTGTAATATGGCCTTTATCATGCATGTACCTTCTTCTTCCCAAGTTTGGTGTCCCCCATGCATCTGTTAAATCTCTCTGCTTTACCCATGATCGAATTTGTTTTCGCTCCTGTGTCCTGGATTGCTGTGTTAACTCTGTTATTGTCCTATAAGCACAAAGCTGGCCCCCTTTCCCTTTCTTTCAGACTCCCAGGGCCTCTTCTGTGCTCCCTACCCTGTCCCAATGGGTCATTTCACCTCCTTTCTCCACTTGCTGGCCTCCCTTTGTCACTCTGATATCCATTCTCAATAAATAGGCTGGAGGCGGTGCCCTGAATGTGTAGGCTCCTGTGTCAACATGATTCAGTGCATTGGCTCAGAGGCCAGCTGCTTGGGTAAACTTCTGAGCACTGCTGTTTACTAACTAGGTAACCTTGAGGAAGTTCCTTAGCCTCTCTAAATCTCACGCTCTCTGCAAGTCAAGTGAGGAGTTGCTTGCTGGGAGTTCTGCATTAGGCTCCAGAGCCCTGGGCTTTAGGTTCTAGATTTAGGAGTGCCTTCTGTAGGTGGTCACAAACTTCCCTCTCCCTATGTGTCCCCATGTATAAAATGAGAGTGATGAAATTAAGACCTACTTTATTGGTGTATTAGAAAGTTAATATGGTTAATAAATATAAAATCACCCGGACTAGCAGTGCCTGGCACATAGGCAACTTTTCCAAAAGTTACCTATGGTGGAGTTTGTTCAAGCCTCCAAAGGTATTTGCCTGGGGACACTCAAGGCACCCATTGTCTAGAAACTTTTGTTCCTTTGCTCTCTTTTCTTGGGTGCAAAGACCACATCCCCTGGCCTAGACACATGCAACTAAAGACTGAAACAGGAAAGGAAGAACATGGCAGGTGTTCTATTACACTTCACTGTGCTTTTGTCCTGATTCTGTAGGTGGAACAATTATGTCTTCCATGATAGTTTTACACAACAACTTTTGCAAATCACATCATATTCAATTTTCCCTTTAAATGAGAAAATGTGTGTAAGGAGTTTAGAACAGGGTTTAGGGCTCCACATATGGTAGCTCTCGTTTGTTTATTCTTGTGAATCTAATATAGCCACATTACAGAAAACTTAGAAGAGAAAGAAAAGGAAGGAAGGAAAAAAAAAAACACTTTTCCTTATTCTAACACCTGTGGTCATTTTGTACTCACATTTTAATGCACTGCAAGGTTTCCCATTTTAAAAGATTCTACAGAGGATAATTTCAGAAAGTAAAGACTTATTCTTATATTGTTAGGCTCTTCAAGACTGCAAGAAAAGGATGGGCCTGGCTGCTCTTTGGTAGTGTGAGAAAGCCCAGAGTGTCATCTATTCAAGTGATCTCTAGGTCAGAGGATCCTCAGCGCTTCTGGAAGATATTCAGAGCTGGAGTGTCCCCAGTGTTAATATTTTTCTGAATGGGAAACTGCTAGGATTCATTTGTCATCAACCAACTCAAGGATAGAATATAGCATCAGAAATTCTTGAGTTCATTTTCTCAGAGGTGCACCCTGGTCATGGTGCATCAGCAGGCAATGCATGAAGGTTAAGACTCACAAATCCCTTTTTTGTAAAAATAACAGCTGCCTTGGCTTACCTTCTGTGGGAAGGGAAATACAGTGTTGTTTTCTGATCATTTATTTATTTTTGGTGGTACTGGGGATGGAACTCAGGGGCATTTTACCTCTGAGATATACCCCCAGCCCTATTTTATTTTGAAACAGGTTCTCACTAAGTTGCTGAGGACCTTCTAAATTGCTGAGGCTGCCTTGAACCTGTGATCCTCCTGTCTCAGCCTCTCAAGTAGTGGGATTACAGGTGTGCGCCACCACACCCAGATAGAGTGGGTTTATTTTAAGTGAGGTGTATTAGAATATCTCTTAGGGTTAGTGAAGCTTTTAGACTCTGCTTTCACTGCCCCTTCCCATCCACGCTAAAATATTCTTCATATCAAGCCACTGAAAGATCTTATTTCAGAGGAAGACAGAATCTAAATATGACTAAGAAAATCTCTCAATTTGGAAACATAATTTAAACCCCTTAGAGTATAATGTCCTAAAGGGCAGGAAAACAATAAAATTATCAGCTTTTAATAATAAGCCACATTTTTTCATGGCACTTTGTCATTGACAAAACAGTTTTAGTAGTTATTATGTATTTACTCGTTGGTTTACTTATTCTTTCAACATCAGGACCATGTCACGACTTTAATGGCCGAGGCTTGTTTGCCTTCTTAGGCCCCTTTCTCCATTAAATCACACACACACACACACACACACACACACACACACACACACACACACAAACAAACAACAACAAAAAAACAGCTTAATTTTATGAGTACTAGAGATTTCAATTTTTCAGATGTGAGAAAAATTAAAGCATTTTTCTTTACCCTAACAGCTCATTATTTTGTTCTTCTGATTTTAAAATAAATTAAAACATTTTCTGAGCCCCTGTAAGGGCTGTGCACCCTGGGAAATTATGCCTGCTATGCCTACTGGACAAACCAGCCCTGCTTCTCACCTGGATCAGGTGTGGGCAAGGGGTTAGAGATGCAAAGATGAAAACAAACCTGCAAACAAGCCATTTTGGTGCCTGCAATTGGGGTTATAACTTGGGTCTGTCTCCTTTCCTGCAAGATCACAGAAGGGCCAGCACCTAACTCAATGGAGAGTGGTATGTGTGTGGGGGGCGAGGGGAGGTAGTGTAGGGAGATTCCCTCTAATGTCTCTTTGTTTAGTTTTGTTTTGTTTTGATACCAGGGATTGAACCCACAGGCATTCTCCCTTCAAGCTAAACCCCCAGACCTATATTTTTATTTTTTTTAATTTTTTTTTCTTTTTTGCGGTACTGGGGATTGAACTCAGGGGCATTCTACCTCCAAGGTATACGCCCAGCCCTATTCTTTTATTCTTTATTTTGAAACAGGGTCTCACTAAGTTGCAGAGTGCCTCACTAGGTAGCTGAGGCTGGCCAAGAACCCTGATCCTCCGGTCTCAGCCTCCCAAATGCTGGGATTACAAGCGTGCGCCACCACACCCGGCTCTATATTTTTATTTTTTATGTTCAAATAGGGTCTCACTGAGTTGCTTAAGGTCTCACTAAGTTGCTGAGGCTAGCCTTGAACCAGTGATCCTCTTGTCTCAACCTTCCAAGTACTGGGATTACAGGCATGCACCACCACACCCAGTTCTTGTAACTCTTTAAGGCAGCATCTTTCTGTAATTGGAAATACGCTGTTTGAGGTTCGCTTTCAAATTTTAGAATTCTGGCAAGCGACCTGAAATTGAGATGTGAACATTGAGCCAAAGAAGCAAGTTTCAGAGAACTGAAGAACTTGCTGTTAATCTCAGTAAAGGGTAGTGTGCAGGATTTTGTTTTCTGATCAATATGTGAGGTTTACTTTTGCTAGGAATATAGGTGCATACTGGGACCCCAATGTCAACCAGCAGTGTCCAGCTGAGCAGGCCCTGGGCTCTAGTTGGAGGAGGACATGGCTAACTGAGAGTGCAGAGGCACTTCTAGTAAGGGCATTTAGTAAGTTCCAGAGAAGAACCATATGTCCAGTGGGACACAAAATACCTTTTCCTCCTCTTCTTTTCCTTCTTCTCTTCTTCTTCTTCTTCTTCTTCTTCTTCTTCTTCTTCTTCTTCTTCTTTTTTGTGGTACTGGGGATGGAACCCAGGAACGTTCTACCTCCCAGCTACACCCCCAGCCCTATTTTTTATTCCTTATTTTGAAACAGGGTCTCACTAAGTTGCAGAGGACCTCACTAAGTAGCTGAGGCTGGCCACGAACCCGAATCCATGGGCCACCATGCCCGGCTCTACCTTTTCTTCTGATTGTATAAAAAACTGTGAACTGGGCATGGTGGTGCACATCTGTAATCCCAGTACTTGGGAGGCTGAGACAGGAGGATTGCAAAGTTTGAAGCCAGTGTCAACAACTTAGCAAGATCATGTTTCCAAATAAAAAATAGGGCTGGGGTATAGCTCAGGGGTAGAATACCTGTGTGTTCAATCCCTAGTACCACAAGGAAAAAAAAAAAAAAGACTGATCACAGCAGAATATCATTCTTAACAGTGCTGAAGAATAACCAAATCAACAAAGTGATGATAATGCTGAGTCTCATCTTTCCATCTGTCTGTCTATCTATCTATCTATCTATCTATCTATCTATCTACTTTAAACGTTGATCAAAATCTGGAACTCAGTCACAAGATGTGCAAAATACACAGCCTGCCAAGCTATGGTGGTCAAAATCCACTACTCTCAGGACAACTGCAAACACATAGGATGTCCCAACGACCATTCTAAGAGCTTTATATGTATTTTTAATCCTTATCACAATTCTACTATATGAATGTTTTCATTATTCTAATTTATTTATTTATTTAATTTATTTATTTAGTGTGATGCTTGGGATAGAATCTAGGGGCATTCTACCTCTAAGCTACACCCCAAGTCCTATTTTATTTTTTATTTGGAAACAGGGTCTCACTAAGTTGCTAAGTTGCTGAGAACCTTGCTAAGTTGCTGAGGCTGGCTTTGAGCCTATGATCCTCCTGTCTCAGCCACCCAAATACTGGGATTACAGGTATGAATCACTAGGCCTGCATTTATTATTTTGATTTTAAAAAGTGAGGAAACATCTGAAGACACTTGATACTCTGCTTTAGTAAGTGGGGAGCTAGAATTCGAATCCAGGCACTCCAGATCTAATACCTATGCTGTCAATCACTGTGCTTCCTCGCCTGTATAGATGCTCCCTGCATCCTTCCACAGGACATCCTCCTGGTGTCTGCCTCTGAGCTCCTACAACTGGACAGCATCTCACCCAGCATTGCAGAGTAGATGGGGAACCCATTCATCCCCTACATGAGCCACCTAGAAGTGCTTCAAGAAGTTAATGTCACAGAATGAATGGATCAATCTCAAGACAGATTTAACAAGACTCTCAGCTCCATAAGATCCAACAACCTATCACTGCTAGATAAAATTCAGGATGCCCAGTTAACGCTGAATTTCAGACAAACTACTAATAATTTTTAATATCAATATGCCCCAAATATTGCATGGAATCTTCTTATAGTAAAAAAATTTCTTTGTCTTATATATGAAATTCAAAGTTAACAGTGTATTTGTATTTGCTAAACACAACAATCTAAAGCGGTAGCTAACTTGACCACATGTCCCATCAGGGGCTCTCTTTCCTTCTTTGCTCAGCTCTGTCATCTCTCATCTAGTTCCTTAGCATCATATGCATAGTAAAGAATATGCATGCATGTTTTTGGCTAGTCCTTGATTTCTGGAAACTCAGATACAACCAACTGGGTGAGGGCTTTGCCAGGCAGGTGAGATGGCCATACACTTAAAGCCTTCCTGTTGACAAACATTATTACCTTCATCATGGAACCAAAATTATAAAGAAGGAAACCAAGGTTCAGGGAGGTCTATCCATTTGCCAGGACTCACATTCAGCTGCTCAAGCTCCACTAGTCCCTTACAATGGAAGTTTTCCAGTTTTGTCTTGAGAGACATTTAAGCATTATTAGAATGGGCATTAGTTGGTTTCAGCCATCATTGATTCATTTAATAATTACCTTTATTTGTTGGAAGAAACAGTCTCATAGTGAAAGAGATACTATGGACTGAGAAAATCAGTCTGAAAGAAGCCACAACACCAAGATGCCCAACATTTCCTGTTAAACAATAGTTGGTCAAAAGTAAAACATGAAGTTTTCAATCTCAGCTCTTTACAGTAAAACCAGTGTTTCATTATTATTTCTCTTCCTCCTCCTCCTCCTCCTCCTCCTCCTCCTCCTCCTCCTCCTCCTCCTCCTTCTTTTTGTATTCAATCTCCAGTTTGAACCTAGGGGGCATTCTAACTCTGAGCTATACCACCAGCCTTATTTTTTATTCTTCATTTTGAAACAGGATTTCACTAAGTTGTGGAGGGGTTCACTAAGTAGCTGAGGCTGGCCATGAACCTGTGATCCTCCTGCTCAGCCTCCTGAGTACTGGGATTACAAGTGTGTACCACCATTCCCTGCTTCATTATTATTTCTACATATAACCAAATATAATATGCTCATTCCACAAGTGATAACTAGTTGCAAAGGGATAAACTCAGAAAACCTTGAAAATAATTGCCTTTAACCTGCCTCAGAGACTTGGTTACCTTTCCAATGCATTTCCCTATAGGTTAGTCTCCTAAAAAGCTAGAACAATATAAAGCACAAGTTGCAACAATTAGAGAAGAATAGTAAAAGTTAGAGAAAAGTGTGCCAAAGCTCTTACGCCCAGTGGGTATGCACAGGATGAAACCTCCTCCTCCAAACCACAGCCAAACCTTGCCTGCGAATAAGCCTAAAATGAAAAATTCTCCTTTGCTTCTGACAAATAGGGAAGGCTGTGCATATTAATGAAGCATTCTTTTCTATGTAAACTCTATGAAATGGAACCTCTTCTTTGTTCCTTTGTCTGCTGGAATCTTCCTTGTGAAGGAAGGGAGCTACCAGGGACGACCCATCTTGTGGAGCCAAGAGAGGCCTTCTCCGTGGTGCAGTTGGACCTGCTCCGGAATGGGCCACCTCTGCAGTTCTCCCAGGCGAGGCTTTTCTCCCAGCAGCTCAGGGAAGCAGATGGATTCGAGGGCGGGCACCAGTTACCTGTGGCTGCCTGCCTAGTTCCCTGGGCATTCCAAGGCCCCACCTTCTACCTGGTCCGTGACCTTTGACCCTGGCCCTGTGGCCAACAGGGGTGGGGGTGGGGGCTAAGTATCAGGCTGCCGGCCTGGCCACTAAAGAAAGAGCCAGTTGTTTCTATTCCTCCCGCTCTCTTGTGAGGTCCTGGGAGCTGCAAAACTGGTATTTCTCCAAATCCTAGCTGTCACGTGGCCATGTAGACAAGCTGTATTAACAGCCATACATGTGTATGTGTGTTGCACCAGAGTCCTCAGGCTGGCTTCCAGACCCAGCTCTGCCACCACCTTGCACTGGAACTTCAACCAGTCCCTTGTTTTTCAGGAGCCTTGGTTTTTCTGTTCTGTGAAATGGAACAGTGGATCCTGTAGGTGTTGAGGGAGGATTGGAGGTGGGTGCAGGGCAGGGGCTACTGGGAGGCAGGTTCCAGTCTCCCTCTGTATAATCCTCCTATCCACTGCCACCTCAAAGTAAGTGGAACCAACTCCGCTTTTACCTGTCTTGTGTTTTGTATTTTCATGTAAGATTTTCTTTGAAGGTTTCTGTTGGCCTCTAAAAACCACCAGGCTATCTCTATATGACCTTCCAAATATATTATTCTACAATTCCATGATTTCAAAATAAAAACCTCACACTGACCCCTTCAAAGGATTATGTGTTATCATTACACAATGTATTCATGTATAGAATTATCATACTATAATCCATAAATTTATATGATTAATATAGTCATGGTGGCACACGCCTGTAATCCCAGTACTTGGGAGGCTGAAACAGGAGGATTGCAGGTTCAAGGACAGTCTCGGCAACTTAGCGAGACTCTTAGAAACCTAGTAAGACCATGTTTCAAACAACAGGGGATGGAGGGGAGGTCTGGGGTATAGCTTGGAGGTAGAATGCCCCTGGGTTCAATCCCCAGTGCCACACATACAAAAAAATTATACAATTAAAATAATATTTAAGTGGATTACATGCTATTTAGGAGGGTAAGAAAATTGTGAGGCATGTAATGATATATTTCTGATACTGAAGATTCTCTTAGCACCCCCACCCTAGACATATAAAGTTTTCAAAACTCAAGCCACTTCCTTCCTTCTACTTGATAAAGGCTCACATGTTAATTTTTTAGCCATTGGTGCTAACTGGAACATAGACATATGAAGAAACTGCCTTGAAAACATTTCTGCGTGTAACATAAGGCTCTTGGAATTTAAACATATTTTTTCTTCTTTCATATCAGCAGTTATTTTATGGATCTGGGCTCAGCCGGCTTAGCAACAAAGGGCACTAGATTGGTGAATTATTCATGTAATCTACATTTCCTGGTTGCTGTAGATAATTGACAGGTGTCATGTCACCTTTTACAAACATCCCACAATTATGGGCCATATATCAGTGTTTGACTTCAAAGTAATGTGTCTTTTCTGAGCCAGTTTCATATTTTATTTACAGCTTGGTGGCGTTTTTGACTTGGCCGTCTATTTCTCTCACTTTCGATTCCAAGCCGTTTGCTCCACTTAATATAACCAGGAATATTTAAATACTAAGGCTCCCTCTCAGTTTGCTAAAGGCACTCATTCATCGCTGCTGTGTTTTATTCATTCAGCCATTATGTTAGTCAATTTCTTGACTTAAGAAACTTAGGATGAAATGCAACTGTAAGGAAACCATAATATAAATCTGTTTTTATGACTTGTTTTGTTCACAGGGAAAAAACTAAAAGCAAATCTTCCTGGGGCCTGACATGAGTTGTAAACTGTGGAGAAAGTTGGCTAGTTAAAGAATATGACTTAATAGAAGCAATGGAGTATTTCAAACCTCTGCCGGATTGGAAGGCTTTTAACATCAGAAACAAAGCCAAGGTGAGTTCTTTTTGGCCTAGTGAAAAAATCAGAAAAGAAAATAAGCCTGAAATTGATAATCCTGAAGACTAGCAAAAGAACATATTCCTCCATCAGACATTCAGAGTGAAATGGAGCTTTTAAAATCCTTAAGCCCCTAGCTGGGAGTGATGGCACACACTTGTAATCCCAGTACTTGGGAGGCTGAGACAGGAGGATCACAGGTTCGAGGTCAGCCTCAGCAACTTAGCAAGAGCCTCAGTAACTTAGCAAGATCCTGTTTCAAAATTTAAAAGGAGGGGGTGCTAGGATATAGCTTGGAGGTAGAAGGAAGGAAGGAAGGGAGGAAGGCACTCTACCTTTCCACTTTCCCTAACAGGAAACTGAGGCTCAAGGTACAAGGGCTTGTCCACCATCCCAATATCGGTTAGAGCAGAAGTTCACAGCCAGGTCATCAGATTCCCGCTGCAGAGCTTTCACTGCTCTGCTTTACCAGGGCCATTCTCGTTACCTCCCCAGCATCCATTGTCTCTTCCTTTGCCAGTGATCACTCCCTGTCCCTTGGAAGCATTCACCCTTTCCTCATCCTCAGTGTGTGATTTGGGTGGAATTATCTCAAACCTACTACCAGAATGAGCAGGATGGACTAAATCCATTATACAATCTTATTTCCCAAATGGAGTGGCAAGAACAAGACAGGGAGACTCCCAGCACGTGCCTAGGATCTGTCAGAGAAGATCTTCTGTTCCACTAGATGGCCTGAGGTCTGGAGCCCCTGCAGATATTTTTCTACCCTTGTGGGAGGAGGCTGGAGCTACTGGGGAGTGGACAGGGAAGAAGTATCATGTGATACCTAAGGGGGAAGCCTGCCAACACAAAACAACTGAGCAGAGGGAGCAAACCAGGGTCAAGTAAACATATCATTCATCTTCTAAAACAAGACCATTTTGAGAATGAAACTGGGCAGGACAAATGCTAAACCAGACAGGATGCTAGTGCAGTAGGCATAAACAGGGCTGTTCTGGACAGATGGGGATGCACAGTCATCCTGTCCCTCAGTGGCATCACCTGAGCTGCTGGAGCAAGCCTTGACCCTGGGCTAATCTAGCCAGATCAAGCCAGCACTCTCTTTGGCCTTTTCAGTTCAAATGACAATGAACCGATTTCACCATTGAAGCCAATTAGAGCTAGGAGTTTTGTAACCTGCACATTAGAGTTTTAACTTACACAAATATGGAGCTTACTAAGTGTTGTACCCTCTGAAATATTTTCTTATGTTGTACCTCAAGTTTCCAATTAAAGGTGATTATTATATGTTTTAACTTTAATAGATATTAAAGCTTTATATTTAATATTTTACTTTAATGCAAATTATCATTTCCAGAATCTTTCTAATTTACAGAGAACTTCCAGGTTAGTGATCTTATTTTCACCCATAACCTTGTAAAATAGGTATCATCTGAGATCTGGAGAAGTTAAAAAAATTGACTCAAGCTCATACGGCTGAGGTGGCCAATTACAGGAGTATTTTTCCACGAGAGACCCCGACACTGATTTTTGTTTGCTAAAACATTTATAGTTTAAATACTCCAACAATGACTGATTTCAAGGTATCAGCCTGACATCACTGGTTGAGGAATTGGAAGGAGATGCTTGGCTCTCATAGGCTAGCGCCAGCACCCCATTACACAAAACATTAAGACTTCTGGCTCCATTCCTTCACTTCCTCCCCTCTGCCTGTGCCAGGCGCTTGGTGTCAGGCAGGCAGTTCTGAACTGTGCTCTCTCCATTGCAGATGTGCCCCAGGGCCAGCGGTGCCAGAGGCTTTCCTGAGAGCTCTCACCAGAGCTGTGCAGCAGTTAGACTGCATTTCTCCCGCCTGTCTTCATTGCTGCCTTCCCTCATCAGGACTGCGTCTGCGTTTGCTGGCTCCTATCTGAATGTAGCTACTTCCCTGACCCCACTGGCCCTGCTCTGCTCTGTTCGTCCTACAGCTGGTTTAGGTGACTCGTCCAGGCCCTCTACTCTGTCTCCAGCATCACTACATAGAATAGGAATAGGGACAGTGTGACAGAAAAGTACCATCTCCTTTTGTCTAGAGAAGCCAAGGCCTTGAGTAATTTTCTGTGCTGGAGCCCTTTGGGTTGGCTCAGGACTGCAGCTGCCTTTGTGTTCTGTGATCATTGCTGTCAGACTTGAGTCCCCCGCAGTGAGGGGGACACTTACCAAACCCATTCACATTCATTATCTCATTTGAAGGTATTGACTGGATTGCCTGCTAAATGTTTTGCCTCAGCAGAGAGAGCTTGGAGAATGGTTGAGTCATGTGAAAACCCTGGTGGCAGCAACCTAATTTGCAGTCCTGGGGCTTCGGGGAAATTAGCCAGTCTTAATAGGGCTCGCCTTACAAGCTCAAAGCCACTTGGTTGTGAACAACTGCCACAGAAACCTTCATTGTCAAAAATCATGGAGCTGTTGAACTGCAAAGGCAAAAGATATTTTGATCTTGACATTCAGATTATGCCAAAATTGAGACTAAGACTCTTCTGATAACATTACAACTCAATCTTTATAGAACACTTTTTAATTGTGACTGCTATTTCCTCCCATGAGTTAGGAAGGAGGGAAGCTATGGTGACAACATTAATAATAGCTAATTCTACTGTGGTCAGTACTTAGTCATCAGAAGGGAAATGAGGCAAATCATTTGGGTTTCATTTGGGGATGGGTTTTTATACCTATGTATGAATGTGTGGGTATGCCAGAACATCTGAGCAATCCCTTAGAACAAGTTTATGAAGCAAGTTTATGAAGCACCGGGAAGTTCAGGCTTGATGGTACACACCTATAATCCCAGTACTTGGGAGGCTGAGACATGAGGAACACAGGTTTGAAATCAGCCTTAGCAACTTAGTGAAGGAGGTAGAATGTCCTGGGTTCAATTCCTAGCATGACAAAAAAAGGAAGCTACTCTCTCTTCCCTCTCTTGAAGAAGCAATGGTGACTATGTCTCACACTGCTTTTTCACATGCAAAGAAAATAGAATTGAAATGAATCAACCAAAATACTTTTCTTTTTTAAATCAAGACAAATGTGCTCATGCAAGAAGTATAAAGCATAAAGTCATGGTAAAGGCCATCATTCCAGTTCCATTTCAAAGCATGTGGTTTGGCTGAGGGACTGACCTACTGAGCAGCAGGAAGCAATGCACTGCAGATATAATGAAGAGCTAAGCCAGTATGGATGGAGAAAACTGTAAAAATCCAGAAGAAATGGAGATCAGGGAGGGCTGGAAAAGTCAGAGAGGAATTCAGAAAGGAGGGGACACTTCATCCGAGCCTTGAAAGGAAAAGGAAAAGGAGAGCATCGTGGGCCACACAGAAGCATGGATATCCAGGGCATTTCCATGCCCAGGTGCCATTAAGTAGCTTGGGTTCTCCCATAAAAAGCAAGTGAGATGTTAACAAACCAAGCTTCTCAGTAGAATAGGTGTTAATTGCTCATAAAGTTAAGAATAAGTTGACCCTGCCATGAATGATAATGTGGCAAATCCAGCCATCGTTAGCTGGGAATTAACCGGAGTCCATGTGTATCAGACCATGACTCAGAATTATATTTCTTGGCATATCAGCATCAACATATATTCAGAGGGAAAAGTACTCCTGATATTCAGCTGATGACCAAATTGGATTATGCACAATGGATTCAATTTGCTATAAAGTCAATTTTGTCATTAAAATGACCATAAGAGAACCTAGACGTTGATAAATTTGTGAATTATTTAAAGTTATGGACTCAATGTAGCAGATATTGTAGGCCCAAAAGACATGAAAGTAATGAAAATGTAGGAATATTACATATATCTAGGGGTTTGAATGTCTGCATATTTTTAAATTTGGAGGCAGCTTTGATAAATGAAGGGCAATAGTTAACATGGTGACTTAAGACAGGTCACTGTGGTGGAAACTTGTGGGACCTGCATTTCCATCAAACTAATCACATTTTCCCTTGTAGGAGATGGGATGACCAAAAGTTCTAGATCTTTCTAACATAGTGTATCAATTTGACCATGAGCAAAATTTAAAGAAGCCCAGCCTCCTCACATACAGAAACAGCCTGATAGATGGGAATTAGTGTGTCCCATCTCAATGAGACAAATATGTCTCTGGACTAGGGCACCAAACCCTAGAGAAGGAAGTCACTTGCTCAAGAATTGAGTACCCAAGAGGAGTTTCTCTGGGAGAAGTAAAAAAGCCAGAATCTACCCAGAGCAAGTAGAGAAGGAGAGGAAAATTCAGTATGTGCAAATAACTGAAGGGAATCTCATTAGTGAAGAATTCTATTATCTGTGAGAAAATTAAGCAAGCCATCAAAAGAAGTTAAGGAATCTTCTACATATATAGTGATTTAAACTTTTTTTTCAGTACTGGGGATGGAGCCTGGGGATTCATGCATACTAGGCAAGCACTCTACCACTGAGCTACACCCTCAGCCTGAGATATTTAGTACAGTATTTACTTAGAGTTAGGTAGATGGCAATAATTATCCCTGTCTTCTTGGTTCCTACTAAACTTCTGCTCTCAAATACTTTTTTTTTTAAGTACTAGGGATTGAACACAGGGGCATTCTACCTCTGAGCTACAGCTTCCATCCCTATTTTATTTTGAAACAGGATCTCACAAAGTTACTGAGGCTGGCCTTGTCTTAGCCTCCCAAGTAAGGTTATAGGTGTGCAACACTATGTCTGGCCTCAAATATCTTTGTATGAGACAATTTTTAATATCATATTGGAGAAGTAGAAAAGCCCAAAGTGATCAAGCAAAAACTTTACAGTTCAATGAAAACAGGAAGAAAAGAAAAAGCTTTGATATGTGTTAAGAATGTTGACTGCCAAATTATAGAACCAACCTAGGTGTCCATCAACAGATGAATGGTTTACAAAATTATGGGCTATCCACACAATGGAATTCTATTCAGCAATAAAGAAGAACAAAATTATGTCATTTGCAGGAAAATGGAAAGACCTAGAGAACATTATGCTAAATGAGATTATCCAGTCACAGAAAGTGAAAGGTCATATGTTTTCTCTAATATGTGAAAACTAGGGAGTTATTGGGATACCAGAGGGATTCCAAATAATGGAGGAGAAACCTCAGTAGAACCAGGGAGGTTGTCTAAGGGAAGGGGAGGGGAAGAATGAGGATCAGTGAAGGAATTACTACCAGGGGCTTTATGTACATATGTGAGAACACCAATGTCAATCTCAGTACTCTGTATAGGGAAGGGGAGGATGAGGAGGGAGCTGGGGAAAGCCCACCAAGTGCTGTGTGCATGTATGTCACTATCACCATGAACTACATTATGATGTGAGACTATAATGCACTAATAAAAGTAAGTATATATATATATTTTTTTTGAAAGAAGTTGGCTGAAAACAACAAACACTGTCATGTTACGTTGGAAAACTGGGAAACATTCGTGCAGCCAGGAGAATCTGTGGACTGGGGCAGATATAAGCCTTCAGCACCAGCTGCAGCTCTGTGTACAACTGTTACCCTATCTTGCTCTGGTGGACTGCCCTAACTCACCCTCTTCTGTCTCCTACCATTTTCTTGGCTTCCTTTTGGCTTCTGCTCCCTCATAATCAGCTTGCATGTGGCTTGCTTGCCTCCTGTGCCCTGCTCTACTCAAGACCTTTCAGCTCCTGCTCCCTTCTACACTTCAAATTCTCAGGAGTGTGAATCCAATTGGCTCAATTCACCTGTTGGAGCCAAGGCACATTACAGCCCATTTTCCAGACTATACAATGGCTAACCTTAAGTCAGCTGCATACCACTGGACCAATTCGCCCAAGCAAATGAGGGGTAGGAGGTAAAATGGTATGGTCAGGGCACTGCATTTCTAGTCAGAAAGTGCTGGGGCATGGGCAGGCTCTGATTGCTGTGTCTATTAAATGATAGTGATAACCAGAAAAGATTCTCTCAAACTGCAGCTTGAGGGCACACTCTATTATTTTATTCATGCAATCATTTATTCATTCTGGCCTATCTCCTATTACAGATGATTTGATATGACTTCCAAATCTATACACAACATGTAAGGATCAAATAGTTGAGAAAATACAGGAAAAAAGGAAAAGAAGAAGAGGAAAGAAGAAAGCCAGGGGCAAAATTAATGTGCAATAACATTAACACTCAACAATGGAAATTTGCTGATGGTGAGTGCTGTGGTCTGAATGTTTGCATAGGCCCCAAATTAATATGTTGAAACTGTATCCCCAGTGCAGTCATATTAAGAAGTGGAGTGTTTAGGAGGTGATTAAGTCATCAGGGTAGATCCCTTACAAGTGGGATGCTCCTCTGAGTTCTCAGGGAGCTTGTTTGCCCCTCTTACCTCTTATGACATAGCAAAAGGAGCCACCTTGAAGGAGAGAGGGAGCCCTCACCAAATACTGAATCTGCAGGCTCCTTGTGCCTGGACTTCCCAGCCTCTAGAATTGCGAGAACAAATATTTTACTGTTTATAAATTGCCTAGTCAGCCAGGCATGGTGGTGCATGCCTGTAATTATAGTACTTAGGAGGCTGAGACAAGAAGATCACAGGTTCAAGGACAGTCTCAGCAAATAGTGAGACTCTTGTCAACCTCGCAAGATCCTGTTTCAAAATAAAAATAAAATAGGGGCTAGATGTGTAGCTTGGAGGTAGAATGCCCTTGGGTTCAATCCCCAGTGCCACAAATAAATGAATGAATGAATGAATAAATAAATAGATAAATTAAATAAATTGCCCAGTCTAAAGTATAAAGTCTTTTGTTACAGAAACAGGAATGGACTAAAACAATGAATCTTGAATTTGTCTTTGAATCTGAGACGTATCAAACTTAATAGCAAGTGGCTACATGCAAGGGAAATTTTCTGGCAGAAAATGACATCTGTAGACATCTATAGCCAATCCTGTGCAAGCCTGTCCCTGCAAAGAGATAGTTACTCTTTGTGTTGATTTGTGGGCTGCCTTGATAGGGAAGCAGACTCTAGATTATGTCTCAAGGCTTTCTTTGGTCCTGAGTTCATAAAATGGCTGAGATTTCATTGATTGGGCCAGAAAACAAATCATTATGAAGGAAATTTTTGAGCCAGGTACAGTGGTGCATGTCTGTAATCTCAGTCTGAGAGACTGAGACAGAAGAATCACAGGTTCAAGGCCAGCCTGAGCAACTTAGCAAGACACTGAGCAACTTTCCAAGGCCCCATTTCAAATAAAAAATAAAAAGGCAAAATTTTATGTAACTAAAACCATGCAACACAATCTCATTCCATTGAAGCCTTACTGCACCCACAGATCCCTCCAAAATTGGAGACATCGTTTGAAAACTAAAAAGGCAAATCATAAATTTCTCATTTTTATTGTGCATTGTAAGACAAGAAGTACATAGGAAGACTGGCTCAGTGACTTTTCTACTCTCCAGTTTTTTGCCGGTAGCATTTCTGATATCCTCAGATCTTCTGAGGCTTTATTTACTTTTTTTTTTCTTCCTTTTGATGAGAGAACAGCAAAAAGTCCTAGAAAGCTTGGTCCTGGTGCATGACAATGGGAGAGTCCAACCCAAGAGTAGCAGACATGTCATGGAAAGAAAAGTGGCATGTTCCCCTGGAACTGGGAATCATTCTATTAAAAGGACAGCTGTCGTTTAATATTCATTGAGCAGCCGCCATGTTCTAAGTGCCCTATGAAGCATATATGTGATGTGACTTTTGGAAAGAGGACGCTAGTTTGTACAGAAACCAGCTACTGCTGATACTCAGTTTGATGACTCTGTGGAAGGAAGGGGTAGAGGGGATTCTTGGTGCTTTCCCTTGTGCTGAGAAGAACGCTGTATGGATTGCCAAGACGGTGATCCGGAAAAACCATTTACAATATTCAATTAACAATAATTAAGGCACTCAGTGGGAAGCTCCTCACTGACTTGCTAAATAGCAAAAATTGGTACTTGGCATTCCCAGTGGATGAGAGAAAAGATAATAAGTACCCCAAATGTAAAGACAATCGAAATGAAACCAATTATGACCAAATTATATTACACAAATAGAAGCACAAGTTGAATCAGGAATATTTAAGATTTTGACAAGAAATATTAAAAAGGTATTTTAGCCATTAATCGATCATCTAATCTAGTTTAGTTCTGGGAAAGGAACTGGTTTATAAATGCTTAAGTTTTACATATGCTAATAAGTGACCACAGTCTATTAAAACAGCCTTATGTTTTTAGGAGCTAGTGAAGTCTAATTTTCTGTTAATATAGTTAATAATGAACCATAGTTGATTCTATTACCAATAGTCTTATTAAAAAAGACAGCTAGTCAATTTAGTCCATCTTTTCACAATTACATACTCACAAAATATTAATACTAATTTGATTTACTACTTTCAACTTCAGTAATTTTAAACTATCCATCACTAACTAATTTTCCATAGCATTAAAAAGATGGTTTTACGTGTGTGTGTGTGTGTGTGTGTGTGTGTGTGTGTGTGTGTATGCGCTACTGGGGATTGAACCCAAAGGCATTCTACCTCTTAGCTACACCCAGCTCTATTTTTTTTTAAAACAAGATATTATAGCTGGGTGTAGTTGCACATGCTTGCAATCCCAGTACTTGGGAGGCTGAGACAGGAGGGTTGCAGGTTTGTGGTCAGCAATTTAGTAAGACCCTGTTTCAAAGGAGAAAATAAGAGCTGGGAGTGCAGCTTAGTGATAGAATGCTCCTGGGTTCAATCCTCAGTACCACAAATAGAAAAGAAAAGGAAGGAAGGAAGAGAGGGAGGGAGGGAGGAAGGAAGGAAAGAAGGGAAAAGATAGATATAGATAGATAGATAGATAGATAGATAGATAGATAGATAGATTGATCTCATTAAATTACTGTGGGCCAAGGCTGGTCTTGAGCCTATAATCTTCCTGTTTCAGTCTCACAAGTACTGGGATTATAGATGTGCACCACCACACCTGACTATTTTCAATTCTTCATAGTTTTTTTCTTGCCTATTCTCTTACTATCTATTACTTATTCATCAATTTCCCTTCCTCCATATATTTGAAATTATACCAAGTCTAGATTTATAATGATCATCCAATATTCTATAAAATATAAGCCAAAAATTGCCTGTATATGCTTATAATGTAGTAAATATAAATCATAGAAGACTTAGATTTCATCTAACCCAACCTTGCCAGTCCATTAAGTCATTATTAAAAAAAAAAAAAAAAACAGTGTAAGTATGATTGAGCAAAATCCTCATTTCTATTATTAGAAAGCTAAGCCAAATCAATGCTTTCACATGAAATCAACTCTGGGCTGGATGTGGTAGCACATGCCTATAATCTCAGTACTTAAGAGGCTGAGAGAGGAGGATCACAGTTTAGAAGCCAGTCTCAGCAACTTAGCAAAACCTAAAATTTTATTTAAAAACAACTCTAGAAAGGCATAAATCAGATGTAAATGAATATGTATGGATGTATATGTAAACATGTGTGTATCATACATTTAAAAAAAAAGATCATACATTAACCAATTTAATGGCTGCATAATAGTTTGGATATAGTTTACCTCATTTGCTTAATCCCCTCTTGTTCAAGACTTAGGCTCCATCTAATTTGCATGTATATACATTGTTATATACGGATAATGTACATACATCTTTATATATGGATTATTCCCTTGGGATGAGTTTTTACAGGTCATGAGTAAACCGTGTGTGTGTGTGTGTGTGTGTGTGTGTGTGTGTGTGTGTGTGTGTGTAATTTGCTTTCAAAAAAGATGATTTCATAGTAGATGACACACACCTGTAATTCCAGTACTTGGGAGGCTGCAACAGGAGGATCAGAGGTTCAAGACCAGCATGTGATAATTTAGTGAAACCCTGTTTAAAAATTAAAAAATAGAGCATGCTTGTAATCCCGTACTTGGGAGGCTGAGACAGGAGGATCCGGGTTCATGGACAGCCTCAGCTACTTAGTGAGGCCCTCCACAACTTAGTGAGACCCTGTTTCAAAATAAATAATGAAAAATAGGGCTGAAGATGTGGCTCAGAGGTAGAATGCCCCTGGGTTCAATTCCCAGTGTCAAAAAATAAAAATTAAAAAATAAAATAGGGCTAGGGGTGTAGCTCAGAGGTAGAATCCCCCTCAGTTTAATCCCCAGTGCCATAAAACAAACAAACAAACAAAAGCTAATGTCATTTTGCATTACCATGAGCAGTGCTTGAAAGTGTCAAATAACAACTCAGGACAGCTCTGGTTTTTCTTGTCTGCCACTTGTATTTAGGGATTACTAGTAAAGTGAAAGATACTTTCATATGTTAAGTAGCCATTTCTTCTTTTGCAAATTCCCAGGTCATTTTCTTTATTCACTTTTAGATAGTAAAGATATTGACCCTTTGTTACATGTGTAGTATTGCAAATGCTTTTTCCCAGTTTGTATTGTCTTTTAAATTTGTTCATAGTATTCTTTCTGACTATTTTGCATTCTTGTTTTCTCCTTTTTGTTTTTGTGGTACTAGGGATTGAGCCCTGGAGCATTCTACCTCTGAGCTACACCCCAGCCCCATTTTATTTTTTATTTTGAAACAGGTTCTCACTTAGCTGTTGAGGCTCTCCCTAGGTTGCTGAGGCTGGCCTTGAACCTGTGATCCTTCTTTCTCAGCCTCCCAAGTACTGGGATTATAGGCATGTGCCACCATGCCTGTCTGCATACTTCTTTTTAAAAATAAACAACAGGGGCCAGGCGTGGTGGCACACATTTGTAATCCCAGTATTTGGGAGGCTGAGATGAGGATCACAGGTTTGTGGCCAGCTTCAGCAACCTAGGGAGACCTACAGCAACGTAGTGAGAATCTGTTTCAAAATAAAAAGTAAAATGAGGCTGTGGGTGTAGCTCAGAGGTATAATGCCCCTGGGTTCCATCCCCAGTGCCCCAATAAATAAATAAACAACTATAAAATAAACATTAGAAACAATTTTGACAAATTTGGAAAAATAAATAAATCCACTTGGGAGACTAAAGGATATATGGTCAACTTTTTATAACAGTTTTTAGATAGCTATCATCTTCAGTATGGACTTGGGAATGTAAAGCATCTCTCTGCAGTTCTTTCACTTATTGAAAGCCACTGAGCTAGACATTGTGGGGAAACTGCCTTCAGACCTCTGAAAAACAAACTGAATAGTAAGAGTGCCAATAAGCGAACATCAGAGGACAGGACAGAAGTAACTATGGAGTTCGGAGTTTCCAGAAAATGGTTGTCGAGTGGGCCTTGTGGGCAGATGTGTTTGCTGGCCAGCCAGTTGGTGTGCTTCAGTGCATGACTGGTTTAACTTGGGGATTAGAAGAATGTGCCACCTTCAGTTACATCTCGTGTCTCCCTTAGGGTAAACATCTATTGGGATCCAGGAATGAACCCTGGTGTGGAGCAGAGTACTGACTTAGTCCTATTAATCCTGGCCATGGGGATATTTTCTTCATTCAAATAAAAGCAGTGACCTGAGCTAACACACTTTACTAGGGAGAACGTCTGCTGGCCTCTAAGATTTCCATCAAAAGCATGATTTGCCAAGGCGTAAGCTGACCGCATCCTTTATAGGCGTTCAGATCAGCCAGCTGGCAAGCCCTGGCCACCACTCTCCCCAGGCAATCAGCCAAGAGTTCTACCCAGCGCTCGGAGCAAGATTCATTCCCACTGCAACATTTACTTTATTTTTCGGGGTGTTAGCCACATTCTGTTAATTGGGACCTTTTGCAAAGACTTTCGGGCCTTTTGAAGTACCCTTTCTCCCATCAAATTCTAGTGAATATGTATAGTCCTGTCATGTGTGTTTTCCAGCAAGAAATCTGTAAAAAGACTGAAGTTGATTTTTTTTTTCTTTACCTAACTCAGTGCAGCAGAAATGAGGCAGGGGAACTGTCAGTCATTTCTGAGGATGACAATTTTTACTGCTTGACAATCTGAAATATAAAATTCTAGCTATTTGATGATATGTCTGTGTATGTCCCATCCCCCCAGATACGATGATATGTGTTAAACAGCAGAGTTTAGGATTCTTTGCTTAGGCATGATAATTTAAGGAAATAGTTAGCTCATCAAAATTGGCTGGGAGCCCTGTTTTCATATTATCCAGACAGAAGTCACTGAACCACAACTTTGCTGCTTAGAAACGGGGACTAAAAGGGAGGGGGTGGGAAGAGTGAGTGGCTGGCTGGTTACCCGTACTCAGTCATGAAGTGCACTGCACACTCAAGGATAAACTGATACATGCTAAATTATGCCTGAAGAAATGTCTGGATAGCACTCTGGAGATCTGTTGACTGAACTCCGCATCCTCAGCCAGGTGACCTTAAACAAGACGCTAAGACTCTCACACCAAAGGTTCTTCACACGTAGAAAGGAGCCCTAAACAAACAACTTCCAGGCTATAAAGCCCCATATTTTGAGGTCTTGATTGAAGAGCCTATTAAGCGTTTCTATATCCAGGTACACTTTTATTTATCTTTGTTAATTTATTTTTTATTGGTGCATTGTAATCATACATCTTTGTTAGGTACAAACTGGTAGAGGCATACATGCATACATCTCTCATTTAACCCTTCCCCAATTCCCGCCCCATTCCCTCACCCTCCCTCCTTCTCAAGTTCAGTTTAGTGACTGACTTTGATACATTTGTGAAAGTACATCATGTGCATTAGGGTGTTTCCTTCCTTCCCTCCCCATCACCTTCAGTTAAGTCACCTTCTTTGCTCATCTAAGGTTTCTTCTTCATCGTCTAGAGTCCCTCTTATGCCCCATCTTCTCCCTAGCTTCCACATATTAGGGAGAGCATATGATTTTTTACTCTTTGTGACTGGCTAATCTCACTTAACATAATGTTTTCCAGTTCCATCCATTTCCCTGCAAATGACATGATTTTGTTCTTCTTTATGGCTGAGTAAAATTCTGTTGTGTACATATCCCATAGTTTTGTAATCCATTCATCTGTCGATGGACATCTTGGCTGGTTCCATAGTTTGGCAATTGTGAATTGTGCGGCTATAAACATAGATACACATGCATCAGTTTGGTTTCCATTCTTTTGAGTAGATACCCAGAAGTGGTATTGCTGGATCATATGGTAAGTTCATTCCCATTCGTCTGAGGATCCTCCATACCGTTTTCCAAAGTGGTCACACTAATTTGCAATCCCACCAACAATGTATTCAGGTTCACTTTTAAAAGCCTTTTTTCAAAACTTTTAACTTAAATTCATTTATGCACTTACAATCTTTTAGGCAACCTACTTGGGGTGGCAGGGTACAGCCTCTGTCTCCTCTGAAGAAGTTCAAGTTCTCAAAATGGGTATATAGCCAGCTATAGTGGTGTATGCCTGTAATCCTAGCTACTCAGCTACTCAGAGGCTGAGGCAGGGGGATCACAAGTTCAAGGACAGTCTGAGCAACTTAGCCATACCCTGTCTCAAAATAAAATTATAAATCAGGTGTGGAGGCACACACTTGTAATCTCAATACTTGGGAGGCTGAGACAGGATGATTGTGGGTTCAAGGATAGCCTCAGCAACTTAGGCCTTGCACAACCTAGTGAGAACCTGTTTCAAAATAAAAAATAAAATAAGGCTGGGGGTATAGCTCAGAATGCACCTGAGTTCAATCCGCAGTACCATAAAAAAAATTAAAAAAAAAAAAACTGTAAAAGCGTTTAGGATGTGGCATAATGATAGTACTGGTCCAGCATATGGGAGGTCCTGGGTTCAATCCCCAGTACAGCCAAAAAAATATAAATAAATAAAAGTAGGTAAATAAGGTATAAATACCCACTGGGTAAGGTAATCGAGACCCAGAGTAACGTGGGATTTAGAAAACTGCATGTGGCTCTTTCTAGCTCCTTTGTTCTAAGATCTGACTCCATGATATCTAGTTGGATACAAGCAGGGTTTCACACAGAAATTGGCATTTGATGAGAGCCTTAAATGAATGGTAAGATTTCCGAAGACATAAATGTAACAGACTAAATTCTAGGCAGGGAGAGCAGGATAAACACAGACGTAGACACAGAAGATTCAGACACTTATACAATTCCTGAGCCCAAACTCCTAGAGAGTTATGCTTGCAATCTGGGTTAGGGGATTAATAATCTATTCCACAAATATTCATTGAATACCAACTCTGTACAGATACATACTTGGTGACACAGGACATCCAAAGATGACTCTTATAGGTTTAATTTAGGCATTTCAAATAATAAAAGAAATACATGCACATCTTATACAAAATAGGGAAGTCATAGAAAAGGACAAAGAAAATTCACCAACCTTGTTTAAATTTATGGACTTTGAAGGTAATGTCTCATCTAACACAGAGAATGAAATATAAATTTGGGTGGATACAGAAGCAATCACTGATTAGCTCAAAGCAACATTTAAATTGATCTTCCCAGTGAAAAGGCATCAGAAAAAGCAATCTTGAGAACACCTGTTTAGATGCACTAGAATCAACAATTAGGTTCTTCAGGGAATGAGGAGTTTCCAGCAGCCTTCACTCTAGTAAGAGGCAACAGAGCTCAGCATTTTTAATACGTAATCGAGAATATTTAAGGGGGCCGGAGGAAAATATCCACACCCACCTCTTCACCTTGAAGTAAAGGCAGCTTAAGCCACAGTCTTAATTAGCACGGGCCAGGGTTATAGGATTCTCTACTTGTCACTCTTCCTCTTTAAGAAATTTGGGCTCTTTCAGTAAAAGTTAAAAAAAAAAAAAAAAAAAAAAAGATTCCATCTCCACCACATGATCTGAGAGAGGAGAAAGAGCAGGTGGTGAATGTGATGGGCTCAGAGAGCTGTGAGCTTTGTGCCCCACATGGGCACAATCTGCAGCCACCGAGGCTGGTACTGCCAGAGTCCAGGAGCATCTTTCGCGGAGACCGAGATGGGGATGTCAAATGAAAATGCTCAGTTTCATTCCAGGATGCCAACTCTAGATGCCATAATAATAACAACAACAACAACAACAACAGCAACAGCTAAAGCCAATCCTCAGTACCAAAAAAAAAAGAAAGAAAGAAAAGGAAAACCGGCAAGCCAGAGCACATGATCACTCTACAGATAAGGACACTCAGGTGCAGAGGGCCAGGTTGCGCAAGAGCAGGAAGCAGCTGAGCCAAGACGTTTCGCAGGGCGGCCGCCAGCCCCAAATGTTTCTGTCGAACAGCTTCTCATCTCTGTGCCAGGCCTTTCCGTACATTCATGTTTTAACTGTAAAATGAAGGTAATAAAATCTATCTACATTAGACAGTTTATAAGGATGAAATCAGGGAAGAGTACCCAAACTCTGGGGAGGAGCTCAGAGTGGTCCCCAATTCCTTTCCTCAGCTCCTTTCTGTGTGACCTCACCAGACCCCTACAGGACTCCACGTTGCCTAGTTCGTGCCAAAATGGTGTTGGGTTAAGGGAGCAACGTTCCTTTCAGTTCCAACATGGTTTCTGCTCTGGTTCCTCGGAGCCCCTCTGTTCTCACCCACATGTAGCACAGGAATACACCTCTCCTCTGTGTTATGTTCAGAGGAAAGGGTCCTTCTGTTTCTGTCTGCTTTCAATTTCAGTGCTTTCTCCAGAATGTTGTAAATGGTGGCTGTGGGAAGACAGTTCCTCCCCCATCCCATCCTCTCCTTTGCCTTCTGCTCAGTTTTGGGCAGAGGTACCAGGGAGCCAGCTGACCTGCTGGGCAAGGGATCCCTTTTGGATTTGACTGGGTGGAATTATTTTCCCTTGCAACTTCACACCTATCATCTTGTCCTTTCTTGAGAACATAAAATGTCCATCAACAGCTATAAATGGCATCCAAAGGTCACTCTAGAATGCCAATGTGAGGACCATTCTTCCTACGAATTAAACACGGGAAGTGAATTGGGAATTAAACGCCTTAAGGAATCAAATGCAGCAGGAAGTGGGGAAGGTGCATGGTGCTCATGGTGTGAGATGCTTCCTTGTGCCTGTCTGTCACAAATCCTCAGGGCAGCGTGGCCTCCAGGACAGCAAGGACACCAGGTGGACATAGTCCCTTCCTCCCTCCCTTAGTTCAAAGGTACTATCTTGTACATCAGGACCTGTGCTAGGCTCAGGGTTGGAAGAAGCCAAAAATAGAGGAGATCCCTGCCTTCATGAGCTCCTGTGGCAGTGGTCAGATATTGATCTAAAAACATACAAGCAGGTGTCAGGTGGCGACTCTGAGGGGCGCCATGAAGAAATACTTGGGGCCACAGGGAGGCTTGGCCTAGTGAGGACAGCTGGGCAAGGTCTCCCTGAGGAAGTGACAAGGCCCAGGCCCCACGGGAAGGATGAGGCAGTGCCTTCCGGGCAGAGGAAACAGCTTGTGTAAAAGCCCTGGGGTGGAGAGAAGTTACCCAAGTTTGAAGAACTGAAAGAAGGTTGAGAGTCTGCAGACCTGAGAACAAGGGGAGGGGGCAGAATGGGGCAGGAGAGGGAGGTAGGGCCCAGACCAAGTCTGGCCTTGGAGGCCTTTTTTAAGGACATAGGCTGTCCCTAAAGACATGGGTCACTTTTGTAAGTGTTTCCAGCAGAAAGGTGTTGGCAGCAGAGTTGGTTTAAAAATGATCACTCTGGGAAAACGGCTTCAAATGAGGTACGAACGGGATGGAGAAGGTGCTGGGGGTGTGGCTCGGTGGTAGAGCTAGTGACTTAGCCCGGGTTGCATCCCCAGTGCTGCGGCATGATGAGGGTGGGGAGAATGAGGGGTAAGAGTAGCTAATGTTTATGGACTTGTTACTGTGAACCCAGTATTGTTTTATGAGCGGCATACATTATCTCATTTAATCCTCATAGCCAGGTGGTTGCCTCTCTCTTTCCAGAGAAGAGGAGACTGAGGTAGAGAACAACAGGGTGACATTGGTTGGGTCTTCAGTGCTAGTACCAGCCTAGGACACTGGCAGGCAGGCAGACAGGCTCCCCAGGACTGTGGCCAGGCCAGAGACCCTGGGGTTTGTACCTGGACAGGCCCAGAAGTTGTTCAGTGGAAAACCTGATAACTATATACTAATAAATCGAATGTCCATGATTCAATGAGGAGGGATGAGGGAGAGTCGTGGCAGGGGTGGGAGGAGAAGAGTCTCTCAGGTGTGAGAGAGCCTGGGGCCTGGGTGAGGGGGAGCTGCCAAGGTGTCCTAGGAGGTGGGCAGCTTGGATGCTCTGGGCTGGGGGCACCCCTCTCTCTCTCTCTCTCTCTCCCTCTCTCTTTCCCTCTCCCTCTCCTCTCCCTCTCCCTTTCCCTCTCCCTCTCCCTCTCCCTCTCTCCCTGCAGTGCTGAGGGTAGAACCCAGGCCCTCACACATGCTAGCCAAGTGCTCCACCACTCAGCCAGGTCCCCAGACTCCCTCTTGCTTTCTTTTACTAGGCATTCCTTTAAATCTACTGAGCACTGCTTACTGCACTTCTCTTCCTTTAAAATCCAGACATATACCATTTCTATCCCTGCTTTATTTGCTCATTCAACTTGATGTTCCCTTGTTTTGTTTTTCTAAAAGTTTTTCTTCCATTCTGACTG